>APFE031598642.1:160424-231739 GCA_000404065.3 Pinus taeda
AAATCGCTCCCGTCCGGGAGCGATTTAGGGAGCGCGCTCCCAAGCCGCTCCCGCCCGGAGCGCACTTCGGGAGCGGGTTCGAAGGGGGGGGGGGCGCTCCCCCGCAACTATGACTGTGCTCTAGTAATACTCCAATTGAGCATCACTCTAATTATACGACACTGGTACTTGTGCTGATGCTAGGCCTCCCCGCCCAACATCCTTTACACTGCTGCATCCTGTATTGCTGCCCATGGCTCTACCATTGCCACTGCTGCATCCGTATGACAGCTCCCTCTGCATCCGTGCTGTTGCTGGTCCATCCTCCCAACACAACATCCCCCTGTCATCATGTTGCATTGTGCTACTGCATACTGTTACTACACTGTAACTTAGTTACTGAGAAGTAACTAATCCACCCAACTTCTGACATCCTTGTTAGGCTAGAAACACTCCTGATGTTAAAGCTCTCTATACCGCTAACAAGTGCTCCCTCTACTGGCCTCTGCGCTGCTACAACAAATCCTTGCATCTCGCACCGTTGCACACCTCTCTGTGCCATCCTGCACTAGCGCAACACTCTCGAGCCTCTCGTATTGTTGCAGCCTGGGGACTCTTGCATTGTAGCACTCTTTGCCGCTTCATTCACATTCGTCTCTACTGACATCTGCCAGTCCCGCTACTCCTCTTCGGGGCTCTCGTAGCAAGGTATAATCCAAGAGGTTGGGTACCTCAAGGATTGCAGAGGCACCCAACTATAGCTCGATGTCTCCCCACTTCTTCTCAAGTGGCACATGAGCACTCATGGCATAATCATCATCCTCCTCGACTTCTTTCTCCGCCTTCGTTGGCGTTGCCTTCGAGTCAGAAGCCTCTCCCTTACTCTTCTTCCTCATACATTGGTTCACATAGTGACCTAGTTCCCCACAATGGAAGCACTTGACCTTGGAGAGATCCTTCTTCCTCTTCTCTTTCTTTCCCGTAGATGCTAGAGCCACATCGTCTTCCTCTTCCTTCTTGATCCTGACCCCTTTGTTGCTACTCTCTATCTTGGTTAGCTGTTTGATCTCTTTTTGACGAAGAGTTGTCCACAGTTCTTCCCAATCCGGAAGACTCGCCCTGCCCAGTATGCTCTGGACAAATATCTCCCAATCCTCAGAGACTGTGCAAAGTGCGGTCTGTACCATCAACTTCTGATCTGGCGTGACCCTATGGAAGTCAGTTGGTCACGGATCTCCTTCAATCCACTGAGGAAGACATCTATCTGCTATCCCTTCTGCATCTGGTATGACCTTCGCTGATTCTCCAGGAGCATCTTCCTCTGCACGGAAGTATGTTGGTACAATGTCTTCAAAGTGTCCCACATCTCCTTTTCTCTTTCCTTCTCGGCAATATGTGGGACCACATGATCCTTGACCCCATCAAGGATGACACACTTTGCCTTAGCCATTGCCTCCTCGTACCTTTCATTAGCTACCGGGTCAACTGGGAAAGCCATCACTCTCAAGGCAAAGCCCTTGATATGATGTCTATCTAGAATGGACAAGATCCTATCCTTCCAGACCACAAAGTTGGATGCTCCGTCCAGCCTGTCCTGATCTCTTAGCCCATTCATGACCATCTCGATGCTCTTTTGTCGACTCCTCTGAGTCTCTCTACTTCTTGCCTGGAAGTTCTAGGTTCGACTCTTGCTAAGTCTCTCTACTTCCAGTCTGGAAGTTCTCGGTTCGACTCCCGCTAAGTCTCTCTACTTCCTGTCTGGAAGTTCTCTTTTGGACTCCCTCTAGGTCCCGATTTCCCTCCTGGAAATCTTTCTACCAACCGTTAAGTAGCCCCTCTTCAATCGTCTATGCAACTGCAACACTGATTCGGATTCCTTGGCTAGAAATCTGCCTTGGCAACAACATCCTCTACCTTGGTCTTTCCCTGTTAGGTACTGTTTTGACCATAGTACCCAACCAGCTTCGCTCCTGCAAACTGCCCACAGCGTCCTTTGCCCCAAAAATTGAAGGATTGAGCCTCTTGGCTCCTCTGCGCAATCCCAACACCAGCAAAACAACTCCCTCAGCCAACTGCGTCAGCCCTCCTGGCCTCTACGTGGCTCTGCGTGAGCCTCTGTCTGTCCTCCTCATCATTTGCGCTAGTCTCTCTCTGGCCCAGATTGATGATGCAATCCCTCTGCGTCAACCCTTCCTCTGTCGCTTTTGCAAGGATCAACTACTGTCACTCGAGACATTTGATTCTGCCACAAATGCTCTGCTCAGTTGATGCCTTCAACTCTCCTGTGATCTGCAACCATGCTCTGATACCATGTTGAATTTTCTAAGTCTATTCGTTAGAAAGTTAATTTGTATTTTGCTGGTTTATTTCTTCTACTTGTAAATTTTGAACAAGTTATTTAAAACATTTTAAATACCGAAATAAACAGAATACAGTCACAACATCTATACATCATCAATTGAAAGAAAACAAGCACACAAGTGACACCGTTATTTTTGGACAAATGTCCCCTGAAAAACCAATACGGGAAAATCGGTGCAACTATTTAGAGGATTATTATTATGCAGTATTTCCTCAAGTACAACTGGGTGCCTAACTGGCTCACCTGACAGAGAAAAAATACACGACAACAATACCTCTATATTTGGAAACAAGTATTTAGAAAACCTATCCTAGAAAACCCTTTCCAGCACAACTGAAGCTCAGCGCTGGCCCTTCTGGCCTCTGTGTCAGCCTCTTGCTGACCTGCGTCAGCCCTCTGAGGCACTGCGCAGCCTCAGGGACCCTCTACGTCACTTCAACAGCCTCTATGTGGATGACACAGTCCCTTTGGCCTCTGCATTGTCTCTACTAGGCTTTGCGTGGCCTGAATTGGCTGCTGCTCTCCCTCTCCTTGCTCCTGCATTGGTCTCTCAGTATTGTCCTTGCTTCTCTACCCAGTACTCACTGCCCCTCGTTGTTGATCACTAATTCACTTTTGCTTAGCAACTCTGCTCTAGCAAAATGAATCACTGATCACTCTAGTGTATTCTCCAACTGACTCTCAAGCCTCTTCTTATACTTTTCTCATTGGTCCTTCAATGATCGAGATTACATCTCTAATCATTGGGTAGAGATTAATTTGGCTTGATCCATATTATTTAGAACCTTCTAACTGAGTTTTATATTAATACCCATTAATATTTTATTTTTCCTAACTCTGGACCTAGGAACTCCATTAAAAATATTAATTATTTTAATATCTCTCAAACCTGGTAGAATCTGCCCAAATCATTTCTGGGTCTTGGAGATTTCATATGCTTTAGCCTCTCCACCAATTTCATGGCTAGAGCACATCCGATGCTACCCCAAATCAACATCAAAGCGGTGATACCACTAGTAATACCTAGCCTATTGTCTTTCAGAGACCATTACACTCTCTAGCCATTTAAGTCGAGCTCGAGGTTGATTTGTGGGGGTTCAGATCTTTTGGAGCCCATGGGCATTTAGATGGACCACCTCCCTCTGTTTATATATTCCTTAGATGGACCTAGGCACGTCCTACCGTCCAAACAATAGTTGAACAAGATCATCAAAGTTGACATTTGTAGGCAATTTATCCAGAGTACTTGTGTTAACCCTCAAAATCAATTACACCCAAAGATGGCCTTCGATGTTGATTAGTTCTTGGAACTTATAGAGGGGTTCATTGTTTGAAAATTGTATACACTTTGTGTTAATTTTAGATGACAATGGTATGTTCTATGCTTAAGAGCAAATTTACTTCAATTTTCTTATTAGCCCAATATCGATATCCAGATTAGCAATGACATCAACATGACAGTAAAATGCAGATATAACATAAACAATAACAGTAGAAGACAAACCAAGACAAGAAGACACAAGATATGGCACCAGCCAGTGACAAACCCCAATGTGGGGAAACCCTTTGATTAATTCTTCTTATTATTCTTCAAAAGTTCAGCAGAGAGAGAGAGTACAATATGCAATACTCACTTGCCCAATCAAAGTGAAATCTGTCCCAACAAACAACAGCTATAGAAAGCCCTAACCAGAAAATCGATGCTGGTCAACAGGGCAGAATTTGACCTCCAAAATAGCTCGGTCAAACTTGGTCAACTCGGCCTCCAACAAATCAAATCAGCCCAAAAACAGTACGAAAATATGCAATTGAACCTGGTCAATGAAAGTCAATGTTGTAGTAAATGCTTGTCAAATAGTACGTTCTGCCTCGTTTTCTGTGCCTAGAAATGTGGCCTGCCCAAACAGAGATAACCCTCACAAAACCACAGTCAAACAGATCAACGTTACTAGTCAACGTTGGTCAAAAACCCTTCCTGCAACTTCGGTCAACACAAGACCATAACTACCCTTCTTCACACGTGTAGAGAGTTGCCTCAGAAATCTATACCCAATCAATGAAGGAGAGAGAGATATGTGAGCGAGTGAAGTGTCTAAATGAGGAGGCACCTTGTATTTATATGCAAACATTGAGGATGAATAGACGTGACTGTTGGGCTTTAGAGCCTACATTAGTTTGATGGCCGACCTTGACAATTTGTCAATAAACCAAATAAATTCATAATTCCATTTGTACATGTCAGAATGAGATGATATTTAGATCAATCCTAGACATCTCGGAGAGAGGAATCCAATAAAAATATCAGTTGCATCATATGAGTTGTCCAAGGTGAAGTTTGGCCCTAGTTGCCAAATTTAACGCTCCTTCTCAACTAGGGAGAACTTCACCTGCCTATGAGTCTAACAATTTGTACCATCCCTGTCTCCGCTTTGCTTTGCTTTGCTAAACCATGAAGAAAGAAGAAATATATCATACCATTCTCCACTGACCCGAAGTCAGCCTCCCATAGTCGAGAGTGTGTCATACCACTCTTAACTGACCCGAAGTCAATTTCCATTGATCCCAAATCAATATCAAACATCCTATCATAGGGAGTACGATAGTGCACGATGTGTCCATCGGTAGTATTATGGTCCCTCCTCTCATTTCCCTACTCATTAGCCAGATGAGAGGTACTTCCCATGGGTCCCAAACTGCATGGGTTGGCTACAGGAGAAGGTGAACCACCCATCTTGCTCATTTGCCATAGGAGAAGGTAAACCACTCATCCTATGCATATCTCAACATGCAGTATCACAGGGTTAGGTGAACCACTCACCCTGTACATCGCGCACCATTAGGGGAAGTTGCACCACTCAATCTATGGTCGCTCATTGCTCCAAGAAGTACCCCAAGCCCCCGCGGAGTTCCCAGAGCTCAACAACCATTTCATATGGGACCCTCATAAGAGGGTCTCTCCATGACTCCAAGTCATTCACGGAAGGTTTGACCTTCCCTAGGGGCTTCGTAAGAATATTGGCGACCTGATCATCAGTCCCAATGAGTTGGAGTCTTATTGATCCCCATTGTACCATATCCCGGATAAAGTGGTACTTGATATCAATATGCTTGGAGCGGTTATAAAACACGGGATCCTCTGAAAGACGAATCCCGCTCTGGTTGTTGCAGAAGATCGCGATGGTATCCAGCACATGTCCAAACAACTCAATAAAGAGCTTCCTCAACCAAACAACTTCACAGGAGGCCATACTAGCAACAATGTATTCAGCCTCAGTGGTGCTCAAGGCAACCAATTTCTGTTTCTTGCTCATCCATGATATCATAGCAGAACCTAGAGAGAGGCAACATCCAGATGTGCTTTTGCGATCCACAACACTACCAGCCCAGTCTGCATCAGAGTAACCATTGAGCCTCACATCCTCGATAGTGTATCTCAGTCCATAAGTGATTGTGCCTCAAAGATATCTCAAGAGATTCTTGGCAGCAATCCAATGTATGTGACAAGGCTCGACCATAAACTGACTCAATGTATTCACTGCAAAACATATGTTCGGACGAGAGTTTACCAAGAACATTAGGGCCCCCACAAGTTGACGATACTTTGAAGGATTTCTCAAATCGGGCCTAGCAGCACTTCCGCATAACATCTTGAAGTTAAGTTCGATCGGAGTAGTCACAAACTTGCAGTCCATCATCCCAAATCTTTCAAGTAGCTTCACAATGTATTTTCCTTGAGAAAGGAAAATCTCACCTAGCTTTTGCCAGACATCCAACCCTAGGAAGTAATGCATCAGTCCTAGGTCCATTTCAAATTCGGAAGCCAACTCCCTCTTACATTGATAGATAAGAGGGTTTGCACTTGTCAGAAAGAGATCGTCCACATATAGTACCATGATGAGAGGTCTATCATTCTCAACCTTAAAGTAAAGGTTCAGATCAGCTTCTTGTAAATCCCAACTTCATCAAATAGTTGTCGATCCTCTCATACCAAGCCCGAGGTGCTTGCTTCAATCCATAAAGGGATTTCTTCAAGCTGCATACATGTGTCTGACGATCTTGAACTTTGAACCCCTCAGGTTGTTCTACATAGGCTTTCTCCTTAAGTGAATCATGCAAGAAGACAGTCTTGACATCCATTTGGTGTAGATTCCATTCTTGCGAGGCAGCAAGGGCTATGATCAAATGGATGGTGGTGTAGCGGGCAACTGGTGCAAATATCTCATCATAATCTATACCTACCTTTTGAGAGAAGCCTCGAGGAACAAATCTAGCCTTGAACTTTTCAGCACTTCCATCAACGCCATGTTTGATCTTGTAGAGCCATTTCGAGGTGACAACGGATTATTCCTTGGGTCTAGGGACCACATCCTAGACATCATTCTTCATAATCGACTCATGCTCTTCGTTCATTGCATCCTTCCAAACTTGGTGCTTTACGACCTTTTCGAATGTGCAAGGCTTAGATTGAACAATGGTGCTCATTGTAGTTAAGTACTCTTGGTACCTATTTGGGTTCTTGCTTTCATGAAATGTACCCCTAAGTGCAACATGTCTCTCAGCATCTTCGAGAGTCTCCCTAAGCCATGAGGGTCTCCTTTTTGAGGAGGAGGGCTCATGAGGGGGTGGATCAGTGGGATCCATTGGTCCTTCAACATTGAGCATCGACTCATCCTGCGGTTCTCCCTACTTTTCTGAATTTGCTTCTATGTCCTTCCATGGAAGAGCAAGGTTACTAATCTTCCCAAGGGCAGCATCCTCATCAAAGGTGACATCATGACTTATCTCCACTCCTCTTTGACCATGCATATAGATTCCATATGCCTTAGACATTTCACTATAGCCCACAAATGTTCCTTTCTTCCCAGAAGCATCCAATTTGCTTCTCTTTTCTTTTGGCACATGAAAATATACAGGGCTACCAAAAATTCTAAAGTGAGAAACATCAGGTTTCTTACCGGTGAAAACTTCTTCAGAACTTTTAGAGTCCAACGCTTGATGAGGGCATCTATTTTGAACATACATCGCAGTGTTTGCAGCTTCGGCCCATAAGAACTTCAGAAGGCTTTCATCATGAAGCATGGCACGAGTGGCTTCTACGATAGAATGGTTCTTCCTTTTAGCAACACCATTTTGCTTAGGAGTAAATGCGGTAGTAGTCTCCCTCTTAATGCCATCTTCTCTACAATAATTATTGAACTCATTTGATTCATATTCGGCTCCATTATTGGTCCTTAATATTTTGATCTTCTTCCCAGTTTTGATTTTTGACCAAACCTTTGAAAGAATGAAACCATGAGAATACTTCGTCCTTCTTCAAGAAATATATCCAAGTCTTGCGAGAGAAATCATCCATAAAGATAGAATAATATAAATATCCTCCCAATGAGTTCACGAGCATTATACCAGATAGATCAGAATGAACCAATTATAATATGTCGGTAGTCTTGCTATCAATGGAGGGGAATGGTCCCCTTGTATGCTTTCCTTCGGCACACCCCTGACAAACACGTTCATGCTCTACTTTAAATTCAGGCATACCTATCACCATCTTCCTCACATTAGATAGAGCCTTATAATGTAGATGAGCAAACCTTTGGTGCCATAATTCAGATTGAAGTGATGAGTCGCAAGACATAGCTCCCAATGGACTTCCTCCCACTTGATACAGGCTATCAACCTTGAATCCAAGTGTAAATGCATCTTTGAAATTTTTATTCCACGCGTGTACCTTTCCATTGATGAATGCCACCTTGAATCCTTTGTCCTCCATCGTTGAGATGGATACCAGGTTCTTCTTTATATTGGGTACATATAGTACTTCTTGTAGATGAATGGTGTTACCTTGATTCAATTGAAGAGTAACATTCCCAACTCCCTTCATGGGATAGGTGGCATTGTCTCCAAGTATAATTTCCAAATTTGTATCCTTTTCAATCAGATTTGAAAGAGCTTCCTTATACCCAGTGAAGTGCCTTGAAGCACCATTATCAATCAACCAATTTCCCAAAGTCTCTGGAGGAGATGCAATGGAGAAGGTAGATATAAGATAAAATTCTTTTTACTTGTTACCAACAACATTAGATTCATCATACCTGGTGTTTCTAGATCTCTTGGGAGGGCGACCATATCCTTGATGAGGAGTGGGAGCATTCCTTTTTCCTTAGTTGTTGAATCTGCCATTCCTTTCATTGTTGTTGACCCTAAAATTGTTGTTGTTGTGATTGTCATCATCATGAGGTGTATCACTTCTATTAGGACACTCCCTAGCATAGTGGCCAAATTGGTTGCAAATAAAGCATCTTCCCTTCCTTCCATTTTTGAAACCCAACTTTCCTTGACATTGCTTCTTTGAACCTGCATTGTTCTTCCTTTTAGCATGAGCGGAGAATGCAGTAGGATCATTCCTATTTGAAGGCATAGCTAGTTCCATCATCCTTGTTTCTTCTTGAGAACATCTAGTCAACAATTCTTCAAAACTTGGAATCCTGTCATTGTTAAAAATAGTGGTGTTGAACACGTGCCATTCAGGAGGGAGTCCTCCAAGGGAAATGGGAGTAAGCTCCCTATCAGCGATAGCTTCTCCAATTGAAAGAAGATATTTTTTATCTCAGTCATACTCATGAAGTAGGATTGAATGTCTTCATTTCTTCCCTTCTTTATATCCTTCAGCTTGTTTTTGAGAAAGAGAACTTGGTTTTCATTGCTAGATTTGAATATGCCAACCAACTTGTCATATATATCCTTTGATGTGTTCAAATTGGAGATGTAAGCAACTAAATGCTTATGAATAGAATTCTTGATGATCTTCTTTGCTTTGAATTCACCCTTCTTGTACTTTGTCTTAGCAACAACTGGTGTTTTAGAAGAAGGTTCCAAAATCTTTCCCTGCACATAGTCCATAACATCTTGTTCTTCTAGAGTCAAATCAAGAGACATTTTCCATGCATGGTAATGAGACTTATCATGAAGCTTGTCATCAGACTTGAAGTAGGATGTGGAGGCCATTAAATCTTGTCCTTGATCAAAAGATCTTAGTGATTGCTCTTTTCACTCTTGCTTGGGCTTTGTCTTCACCTCAACTCTGAGACCATGTTAATTTTAGATCACAATGGTATGTTCTATGCTTAAGAGCAATTTAACTTCAATTTTCTTATTAGCCCAATATCAATATCCAAATTAGCAATCACATCAACTTGACAGTAAAATGCAGATAGAACATAAACAATAATAGTAGAAGACAAGCCAAGACAAGAGGACACAAGAAATGGCACCAGCCAGGGATAAACCCTAATGTGGGGAAACCCTTTGATCAATTCTTCTTATTATTCTTCAAAAGTTCAACAGAGAGAGAGAGTACAATATGCAATATTCACTTGCCCAATCACAGTGAAATCTGTCCCAACAAACAATAGCTACAAAAAACCCTAACCAGAAAGTCAACGCTGGTCAACAAGGAAGAATTTGACCTCCAAAACAGCTCGGTCAAACTTGGTGAACACGACCTCCAACAATAAATAAAATCAGACCAAAAAAAGTATGAAAATATCCAATCAGACCTGGTCAACAAAAGTCAACATTGCAATCAAACGCTACTGCAATCAACATTGGTCAAACAGTAGGTCTGCCTCATTTTCTGTGCCTAGAAATGTGGCCTGCTCAAACAGAGATAACCCTCACAAAACTGCAGTGAAACAAATCAACGTTGCTGGTAAAAAACCCTTCCTATAACTTTAGTCAACGCAGGAACAAAACTGGCTTTCTTCACACGTGTGGGGAGCTGCCTCAGAAATCCATATCCAATCAATGAAGGAGAGAGAGATATGTGAGTGAGTGAAGTGTCTAAATGAGGAGAAGGCAACTTGTATTTGTATGCAAATGTTGAGGATGATTAGACATCACTGTTGGGCTTCAGAGCCTACATTAGTTTATTGGCTGACCTTGACAATTTGTCCATAAACAAAATAAATTCATAATTCCATTTGTACATGTCAGAATGAGATGATCTTTAGATCAATCCTACACCTATCGAAGAGAGGAATCCAATAAAAATATCAGCTGCATCATATGAGCTATCCAAGGTGAAGTTTGGCCCTAGTTGTCAATTTTAACACTTTGCCATTGGTTGCATGCTCTTCACATTCCCCTAAGCCAGTTCAAAGTGGACTTTCATAGACTTTGTGTAGAGACAAACCACTAGACCATTCAATCAAATAGGATTTGCCAACAATGCCATCTACAGTGCATCAACACTGAGGAGAACTTCATTTTCCATTGCCCTATCTACTATAAGATTAGGGGGAGGAGGTTCTATTGCCTATTCAAGGGGAATTAAACAACACTAGGTGGCTTCTTGAAATATTCTAACTAGAGATGCTTAGCCTTATACATGTAGAAGACCCTCAAGATCCAAGCCCATATTCTTCAACCTCCTATTAGATCAAACTGTACATAGCAAATCACTTCTTTCTTCATGGTGCTACCCTCAAGAAGGTGCACTAAACGACAAATAGAAATTTGCACATCTCTTGACTCTAGATCAATGTAGACCTATGGGATCCGTCCCCACCCCACAATATTTCAGCAAAAGTGACCAAATCAAATACCTCTAGGAGACAAACGAAATACCCCAGGCAATAGTGACGAACTACCTCCTCCAAACAACAATGCAGTGGACAATTTAGGCTTCCCACAAGTTCTCCCTTTTGGGCATCATGCTATAATGATGCTTTCTTCATTGGGCTTTGGATGTTAGGAGAGATGGATCTGTTCCATGATAGACCTACCTCATTACTTTTGGTTCTTCTTGTTCCTACATCTTCTCCTCCTATACATCTCCACCCCAAAGTGAGTTTCTAGGCTTGGAGTTGAAGATTGTTCATTCCTTAGCTTAGATCTCACTCTCTACTCTACCTTACTTTATTTTCTACATCTTGCCTTTTATAGGAGTCATTTTAGTACTCCTTCCCTTACTTTACTTTTTGCATCTTTCCTTTTATAGGATTCCTTTTAGTACTCCTGCTTTGTAATGACATCATTGTACTCAGTAGTCTCTTTGACCTACTTTTAGGGTCATTGGTCAAACATTAATAAAATTATCCTATCTTATCTCATGTCATTTTATCTTGGAGAATGAGTCGTGCCAATTTTCCAAAGTCTTAGAAACTCCCTTCTTTACCTAACAACCTAGGTTAGCTTGGCACTTAAGGACTCCCATGTTGACTTAGATCCCTCTCCTATAGTTTAAAGAGTGGGGCGAGGCCACTAAGGTGACTATGGGTGGCTTGTCTAGAGTTGCCTCTTGGCTCTCCATTTGGCCATAGGACTTTTCCCTCTAGGAGAGAGCTTATATGGCAACAGGGAGATTAGGGGTTCCTTTGGAGGAAAACAAGGTTCACTAACTACTTGAGTAGGAGTGTTGGGGTCTTCAGCAAACAACTCCATTGTTACTTCAATAGTTATGTCTTCTATTATGGCCAGAGTGGTCATAATGATTTGGAATAATTTATGTTCTTTACACCTAGGACCTAGAGCATATTTTTCATCACATTTAAAAAAGAGTCCACATCTATGGTGGTTTTCCATTTGTGTTTGATACAACCTTTGTACTGTCAAGGGATGTGTAGGGGTTATGCTTGGGGAATTAGTTTTGGAAGGCTTAGTGCAGGGAACAAAGACACTTTTAGTTTATGCACTACTCACTATCTTTGCTTTTACAACCTCTAAAGATGCTTCCAACCATGTAATAGACACTGCATTTTGAGTTGTGCTTAGATCTCCACCTTGAGACCACTAATGATACATTCTTTATAAAAGGAATTTCTTATATGGATGTCTAATTTCTCAAAGGCTACCATAAAGTATGCAACTAAGTTTGTTTGATGTGACTTCATAAGCCAACACAAATAATAAGTATCTCTCTAGAAACATTGATGGATAGCTTTAACAAACAAACTCCACGTGATATAACTCACATAGGCTTCTCTATGACATTCCCACCATTTCAATTGTTATAGATCGAGATATAAGACCAACACTCTATGTTTTGTCATGTCAATAGTAATGCCATGGTGGGTAAAGTAATGTTCCATTTGGATGTGCATCTTGATGACTTGAAACCATCAAATTTGTCGAAGTCCACCTTAGGAAAATGGTGCCATATGTCATTATCCACTAGCTTGTGGCTGTGAGGACTCGAAGAGGGATGTTGGCGAATAAATAGTCCTACTAGAAGTTTCTTCCTAGTATGGCTCAATGTGTTGAGAATTATCGAGTTCTTCTAATATGCATTGAGTTAGCATAGGTGCCAACTTCTCAACCAACTTGTCCGATTTCTCATCCAACTTCGTATCAAACTCCTCATAAAACTTCTAATCCCAACTACTTATGGTCTATTGTATTTGCTGAAATTGGTCATTAAGATGTCTTTATTGAGTGTCCAAGTGGTCCAACCTGTCGATAATAAAGAAGGTGGGCATATTGTTTGGGTTGATGGTATGCAGTGGTTTATTAATAAGCTCATTGGTTATTGACTCTTGAGGAAAAGGGAGTGTCAAGTGCTTTAGATCTCTGATATATGTGTGGGGTCCAATAGTAATGCCCAACCCAATATCTCAGGGCACTAACTAAGGAGGCTCAATCATGCACTAGGGCATAAATTGACTACCCATGTACTAGAGAGTGATCTCCCGAAGTGGTGTTCTATGTGTACTCAATGTTTTAAAACTCAATATAGACGTACCTTGGATAGAGAGGGTACAAGACACTTCGCTTCACCTTAGAAACCCTACCGACTTTCTTGTATCAGAGATTTAAGGTAAAAGGATGCAAGAAACTAGTTTATTTGATGGATAGTTGATGACAAATTTTGCATAAATACATAGAAATAAGAGTTCACCAAAGATATTGCAGTTCTTAATATGGCATCTGACAAACCATAATTTCTGAAATTTCATGCAAAATGAAAGATAATAACATTAAACTTACACCATTCAAGCAAGCATCAATTCATCAATCCAAAGAAATCCTATCCATGCAACACATATCCTTCCCATGACAATTCACCCTCTACTTTGCTGTTGCATCCAAGAGAAAAGAAGAATTCACTAGTGCCCACTCATTCAAGAGAGAAATGTGTGAAAATTTGGATGCCCAAATTTCTACTACGACAACTGATTATGTGCCCACTCATTCAAGAGAGAAATGTGTGAAAATTTGGATGCCCAAATTTCTACTAAGACAACTGATTATGTTTCTTCTATTTGTTAATTACTGAACAAAATTTTTTACTGTTTCCTACAGTAAACACCGAAACTAATACATTGTAGCCTTCACCATTTAAATAAAATGCGAAAACAAGAAATTGAACAAGAAAGAAATACACAACACATATACACAGTTATTTTTGGACAAATGTCCCCAGAAAAACCCAGTGTGGGAAAATCGATGCAATAGTTGAGGGTTTTATTATTATGTAGTAGTAATTTCTGAATACAATCTATGGATGCCCTCCTGGCTATCCAGTAGAGAGAATATCATTGACAGAGAGATAAGAGAGAATACCTCACACTATCACTGGAGATTTGATTGATCCAACCACTGAATGAATGGCCCCTGGCCGCCTCTGTGTCGTCACTGTGTCAGCACAATGTCACAACCTTTATGGACTGCGTCACCCCTTCTGCTGATCGATTTGTTGTCCAAGAACTTCGATTTTCACCTCCCTGTGTCACACGAGGGCTTCTGGCCTTTGAAATCGATTCCTCCAGCAAATTTTCAGACCTCTTGAAGGCTCTGCGCTGCCTTTGCATCAACCTACGCTACCTTTTTGTGTGGCCCTGTGTCAGCCTCTTCTGGCTCTGCACTACCTTTGTGTGGCCCTACGTCAGCCTCTTCTGGCTCTGCGCTGCCTCTCCTGGATTTCTCTCTGCTTCCTTTACTAAGTATTCCCGGATCAGGAGAAATCTCCAACCAGAACTATCCCTGCCCTCATTGCAAAAGATCACTTTGAATTTCTCTCCGGCAGTTGCTCTGCTTCAGAAATTCGATCTTTTGATCTTTACTCTATGTGTTCTCCAAGTGCCTCTCAAGCCTCTTCTTATATCTTCTATTGGACAGCCAACGACTCAAATTAAATTCTAATCAATGACTTAGATCATTTTGGCTTGATCCTCGTCTTCTTCTAGAAGTTTCACTCACGGTTAGATTAATACCCTTAAATTATTTTAATTTCCTAAGTTTAGACTTCGGTTCCCATAAAAATAATTAATTATTTTAATAAAACTGTCTCCGGGTGGAATTTCCCAAAATGATTTCTGGTTATTGGAGCACATCCAATGCTATCAGAAATCAACACTCCCTCTTAGCGAGGAATGTGCTCTAGCAATGCACCCTGCTGAGGCATCACTTTGTTCTATAACATCTCCTTCTGCGTTACTGATGTCTGACATCCTATCCACCAACTATTGAGCAAATTCTACATCGGTACTGCTGCTGACCCTGCCACTGTCAACATTGCTTTTGTACTGCAACTCCCTCTCAATTTTGCATCCGTGCTGCCATTGGCACTGCCACTGCCAACACTGCATCAGCACTACAACCTTCTCCAGTTGTTGCTGTTATTGCATCAACAACGAAAAAACATCCCAAATTACTGAACTAGTGTTCCGTATGATGCATCTCATTGTTGGAGTTCTGGTTGCTGCTAGTCTTTACATTGACCCTCTGAAGCCTCTGCGTTGCTACTGACCTCTGATCTATGCCAACTACACTCTTGCCAACTCTGCTTTGCGCTGCTCAGTCTCTGGCACTCTTAGCCACTGCAACTGTCACTTTGACACTCCTATGCATCAACTGACCTAGTCCATCCTGCTACTTTTGATCTGGGCTCCTGTAGCAAGGAATTAATCCGAGAGGTGGGCTCCTCAAGGATTCTGCCCAACTGTAGTCCTTTCTAACTACACCTCTAAATCTCCTCACCTCCCTCTTGTAGATGTTTGGGTTGTCATGGCGAGCACCCCCTCCTCAATCTCTGCAACTGCAACCTTCAAATCATGCTTCTCATCTTTTTCCTTCTTCTTGAGAGGGCACTGTGTTGCGTAGTGACTGAATTCACCACACTTGAAGCATTTGATCTTCTAAATACCTTTCTTCTTCTTCCGTTGCCCCTTGGATGTGAGGGTTGCATTCTCTTCCTCCTCCTTGGGCTTTGACCCACTATTGCTGCTTCCGTCAAGTTTACACTTGACCAAGTCTCTCCTCAGCTCCTCTTGCTTAAAAGTTGCCCACATTCCATCACAGTTTGGCAAAGTCGCCCTGCCCAGGATGCTTTGGACAAAAAATTGCCATTCCTCAGAAACTGAATTCAAGGCCAATCTTACCATCTCAGAACCTTGAGGTGTTGACCCCACACTTGCCAGCTCGTCTCGGGTCTCCTGAAGCTTAGTAAGGAACGAATCAATGTGTTCCCCCTTTTGCATCTGCATAGATCTTATCTTCTGCTCCAAGTACATCTTCCACTACTCGAAAGATCCCTGATATAGCATCGACAAAGCATCCCACATCTCCTTGGCAGTGTCTCTACCAACGATGTGACAAACTATATGATCCTTCACTCCATCTAGGATCATTCTCATAGTCTTCAACATTTCTCCCTTGTACTTCTTGAGTGGATCTAGATTTGCAGGCTCAGCTACCACGTTGTCGACGTAGATCTTGAGAAAATGCTCATCTAGAAGGCATCACATCCTTGCCTTCCAGATCACATAGTTGGATGCACCATCCAACCAATCCTGATCTCTCAATCCACTGGCTTCCATCTCTGCCAATCGAAAAAGTTGAATGACCTCCTCTCTCCTGTTGCTGCTCAACAAATGAGAATTCGAATTCCTTAGCTAGGAATTCTCTAAGGAAGAATCCCCTCAAGTGTCTCTTCTTCCCTACGATGTCTTTCTGCCTGGCAACTACCTGCAAAAAACTGTGTCACACCAGAAAACCCTCTTCGCTAAAGCTTCTGCTGCGCTGCTCCCTCTGCCACTGACAAATTTCGATCTGCAAATCCTACCTCTCTATCGACTGACTAAGAAAGATTTACCACAAAAATCTTGCTCTCCTGGGCTGAACTACACAATCCTTCTAGGGATTCGAATTGCTGCCTCTGCAGGAATTTCGAACTCCCTTCAACACTGGGCTATTTCGGCATTGCTCTCTTATTTCACCTGCAGCTCCAATACCATGTGAAAATTCGGATGCCCAAATTTCTACTGCAACAACTGATTATTTTTCTTCTATTTGTTAATTACTAAACAAAATTATTTATTGTTTCCGACAATAAACACCGAAACTAATACAATGCAACCTGCACCATTTAAATAAAATGCAGAAACAATAAACTGAATAAGAAAGAAATACACAATACATCTACACAGTGATTTTTGGACAAATGTCCCTGGAAAAACCCAGTGTTGGAAAACCCGTGCAACATTTGAGGGTTTTATTATTATGCAATAGTAATTTCTGAATACAATCTCTGGAGGCCCTCCTGGCTATCCAGTACAGAGAATATCACTAACAGAGAGATAAGTGAGACTACCTCACACTATCATTGGAGATCTCATTGATCTAGCCACTGAATGAAATCCCCTGGTTGCCTCTGCATTGTCACTATGTCAACCCAGCGTCACAGCCTCCAGGGAATGTGTCACCTCCCGATCTCACACCTCGGCTTCTGGCCTCTGAAATTGATTCGTCCAGCAAATTTGTGGACCTCCTCATGGCTCTGCGTTGCCTTTGCGTCAACCTACACTACCTCTGCGTGACCTTGCATCAACCTCTTTTGGCTCTGCATTGCCTCTCTCGGATCTCTCTCTGACTCCTCTGTTGAGTATTCCTGGATCAAGAGAAATATCCAAGAAATCTCCAATTGAAACTATCCCTGCCCCTCACTGCAAAAGATCACTTTGAATTTCTCTTCGATAGCTGCTCTTCTTAAAAAATTCGATCTTCTGATCTTTACTCTATGTGTTCTCCAAGTGCCCCTCAAGCCTCTTCTTATATCTACCTGTTGGACAACCAACGGCCCAAATTAACTTCTAATCAATGGCTTAGATCATTTTGGCTTGATCCTTGTCTTCTTCTAGAAGTTTTGCCCACATTTAGTTTAATACACTTTAATTATTTTAATTTCCCAAGTTTAGGCTTAGGGTCCCACTAAAAATAATTAATTATTTTAATAAAGCTGTCTCTGGGTGGAATTTCCCAAAACAATTTCTAGGTCTTGGAGAATGCATGTGTCTAAGCCTCCCTACAAATTTTGATACTTAAAGCAGATCCAATGCTACCAGAAATCAACAAAATGATGAGTTCGTGTGACAATCATCCAAGAGAGTTTGACTCCCCTCTATTTATATGAAGGTAACCAAGTCAAATTACTCTTATTTTACAATGAAAGCCCTAAAAGTTTTCTTTAAATGTTCATCAAGACTACTAGATCACAAATTGACATAAAAATTGTTAGTTTTATAAAACCCCACTAGCTAATTTGCAAATTTTTTCTAGGAAAAAAGTTGAAAATGAACTTTAACTTTAATTCACAGATATGTTGAGTTTCCTAACTATCATGCAGTGGAAATAAGAAACAAGTGAAGACAAACACACAAGTGAACACACATAAATTGGCCCAGGGAACCCCAATTGGGAAAACTTGCAATCTTGGTGTTTCTATATTATCTAGCTCAACAAACATTCAAAAAGAGACTACAACCTTGGGGGAAAATCTTCCCTTTGCCTCTGCAAACCCTCTGCACACTGGTTTGCGCCCTACTCAAACTCGACCTCACTTTTGCACCCCTATAGGAACTCGTATACCCTGTACGACCTCTCTACTCATTGATTTCGGCCTTTGAAGAAGTCCATGAATTGCTAGAAGTGATCTAACGCTAAATCAACCTCTCTTCTCTCTCTAATTCATTGATCTAAAACCCTAGCGTTGAGGTGAATTCTCCTCTTCTTCACTGGGTTGAACACCAAGATGTTTTAGTGCATAATGACCAAGTTTTGTGCCCTTTTCCCTCTTAGAAGTTGACTTGGGCCCACCACTGCCACGAATGGCTGAGGTCAAATATCTTGGACGGTTGAGATCGACCTAATTTTTACTATGGGAAAACTTAAATTTTCCTATGTCAAAAACAAAAGAAAAAGTAATTTATGCGCCTTGTCCCCACTTGTGGGTAGGAAAACTTAAATTTTCCTAGCTCAAAAAACAAAAGAAAAAGTAATTTTTCCGCCTTGGCCCCAATTGTGGGTCCCTTCGCCAAATTTAGTGCACTTGTTAAATCCGACAAAACCCTTCCTCCTCTAACTTCATTTAACACTCCCCCTTAGAGTGGAAGGTGTTCTAAACTACACCCAGTATGTCCCTAAAATTGACAAAGCTCCCTCTAGGTAAAGCCTTAGTCAATATATTTGTTGTCTACTATGTTGTAGGAATTTATTGAAGTCTGATCTTGCCCATCTGAACACAGTCTCTGATATGATGGTACCTGATCTTGATGTGCTTGGAACAACCATGAAACACTGGATTGTTAGAGAGCTTGATGCAACTTGGATTATCACAGATGGCCTCACAAGCTGCCATGCTGGCAAACATGTATTCAGCGTTTGTTGAGCTCGGTGCCACTGATCTTTGCTTCCAGTTGAACGAAGAAATAGTTGTTGACCCAACACTGAACACACAAATTGAAGTACTCTTCCTATCTAAGGAACCCCCTGCCCAATCTGCATCTGTGAAGCCTTAGAGCTTCACTCCATCAACCTGTCTATACATCAACCCATAATCCACCATGCCTCTGAGGTATCTAAGAATATGTTTAGCAGCAACCTAGTGTACTCTAGGAGGCTCTAACATGAACTGACTTAATTGGTTCACTACATAGCAAATGTTTGATCGTGTGTTCACGAGATAACATCAACGACCCTATAAGTTGTCTGTAGAGATTGGCATCAACTTGCTATGCTTTGTTGGTGTCTACCTTCCTCGAGTTTGTCCCAAAAGGTTCAAGACTCAGTTTGTTAAGGGAATTGTAGGCTTCGTTGGAAGGGTCATTTTGAGCATAAGCCTTGTTGAAAAAGGATCGAGACTTATTGTATATACTTGTATATAAAAGGAACTCAAGTCCGAATTGACTGAAGAGGCATTAGGCCTAGTCATCTTGCAAGAAATAGACTCAAGAAAAATCCGAGTTGTAGGCCTGATTGGAAGGCTATAGTCATCTTGAAAGCAAGGAGTTGAGACCCGCTCTTATTTTGAGCATAAGTGCATTTCAAAGGACTTGAATTGAAGCCTCAGCCACCAAGAAAAAGGAACCGAGATTCCTACTTTAATTCTTTGCATGAAAGAGACCTCGATCGAATTGATTGGAGGCACATTAGACCTATCTTGGAAGGGTAATCATCAAGCTACAATCACCTTGTTCAAGACATAATTCGCAGGCCTGTGGAGTGACATAGAAGACAAGAACTTGTGGTATATGATCCACGAAGTTGTGTTCTACAAGGACAAGATTGACAACCACTATTCGTGGCATATATATACACAATGTGAGCCTAAATAACAATGAGTCGACCTTGGAACCTTCTCTCTTTCTATTGAAAGTGTCAATAAGGATATCTCCTTGGAATCAATGCAAGAAAAGTTTTGTTGGTGACAGCCTATCATTGAAGTCTTCAAAGTTTGCCAGCATCCTGATAATAAAAGACTTTAAAGAATTGTCACATCCTTGGAAAGGGATATCATTACATCTATAGCAATCAATTCTTTGGGACTTGTACATCACAAATTTATAAGTAGTAGAGCAGCCACACCTTAAAGCAATTTGAAGAGGAAGTAGTCTAAAGGCAACCTTATCTCAAGTAAGTATTAATCTTTCATTTTTGTCTCAAGCATCCAATATGTCTTCGTTCTGCAAGGAGAGAAACAAGCTCGATGGAACCTCTAACTACCAAGGGTAGAAGAAGAGGATTGACCTTATTCGCCTTGAGAATGATGTCATAGACTATGAAAAAGGTAATGTTACAAAACCAAATAAGAAGGATTCCAATGAATGGAACAAGTATTTCAGGAATGAGATAAGAGCTCAAAGGATCTTGATTAAATCAATCAAAGATCATCTAATACCATTTGTGGTAGAGTTGAACAAGGCCAACGATATCTATGACAAATTGAACAAGTTGTACTCAGTGAGCACCTCAAGTTAGAAAATTGCCTTAAGGAGCAATTTTTTTTTTTTTCATAGGAAAATCTGGGCAGATCAACCTCGAAGATGATCTTTTAAAGCCCGTTGGCCAGACTAGTAGGGCCTAACCCCAAGGGCGTCAAGGTGAATTGACCCTATGACCTCCCGATCGACGAGGAACTTAACAACAGGGACTCGACCAATTGAGCTAACCCTTGGGGCTTCCTTGAGGAGCAGATTGTACAAGATAAGGATACCATTTGAAGAAGACATTGCAACCCATCTTGTGAAGATGTCTCAATTAAGAGATCAGTTGCATGCCCATGGTGAGACAATTTCTAATTCAGAAATGACAACCTGTGTTCTCAATGCTCTGCTTCCAAAGTGGAATTCGTTTGTGATTAGCATATATTCGGGAAAGCAGACTTCCAACTTCAATGAACTTTGGTCTCAATGTGTAATGGAAGAATCTCGATTGAAGGCCATTAAGGAAACTGATCCTCATGGAAAATCTCAAGCATATGCGGCAAGGATGAAGCAATTGAGTGAAGGAAAATGTGGAAGGTCTTGTCATTCGTAGAAGAAGAATGATATGTCAAATATAAGATGCTTTGAATGCAATAAGCTTGGTCACTTCAGAAGGGATTGCCCGAAACTCTCAAAGGAATTTAATCAAAAGATAGGTATAAAAAGGAAAAATGGAGCACATGCAGCCGAAGAAGTCAAAGAATCTAAGAAGAAGAAGTCGAAGGAAGAAGATCCTAGGGATCTCTTCTTTTGAAGCTACTCCATCTTGATGATATTTGTACAGTAGGAGTGGGGCATGTAATTGCATTGGTAGAATGCATGGAATCATGGTTTGTAGCATGTAGCATTTGAAGATTTCATTTATATGTTTTGGCAGTCATCTAGCCAGTACAAAAATTATGTTGCAAGCCAAATAATGATGTGAAAGGTTCATTTAAGGATCCTCCTTATTGATGTCATGGAGTGATTTCTTCATCTTGGGAAGAATGACCATGATGGTATCACTGTTATTGTCTACTCTCTATGTTTTAGAGCAGGCTTCTTAGAAGCTTCTTCGTTTAGTTGTAGCATGATAGATCTCATCTTGGAGATGAGGAACAGTTTGGAAAAGGCTAGATGACTGGTTGAGGTATGAAATCCGATGAAGTTTATGTTCTGCTAAAGACTCTAATGATGATGATTGAAGGAAGAACCATGATGTTGATGAAGACAATGACATGATATCTAATAATTTTGCATGATCTTGCTACATGAAGAAGATTTGTCTTAGGAAGAACATGTGATAGACATGATATGTTGATGACTCAACTATATGAATTGGGTTGATGCCTTGGGCATTTGTTCCAAGAAGTTAAAGTACACCACATTGAAAAATATGCTAGCAAATTGCAAATGGTTCAATGATCATGTCCTGGAAGATCACTTTCTTGATCTTTAGAGGGAGCCATGTTCGAAGCTCTATGATGATTGGTTTGTGAAGATGCAACTGGTGAAAGTTGATGACATGGAAAGTGATGGTGCACCGAAAGGTCAAAGCTCGCACGCGTGATAATAGAGTCCTAAGAGCCAATTTCTTGATCATGGAGATCAAGTAGTTGATGATGGACACTTCTCCCTAGTTGAGAGGGAGCTCCTACCTAGTTGAGAGAGAGTGACAAATATAGTTCTCTGCTTCATGTGTCATGCACTAGACCCAGGACTAACAGTCGTAAGTCAAAGTGAAGGCCATGAGGAGAGAATGTGGTATGGAGGATTGGGTAAGCATTTGAGACTGAACTGCTTGAGGATTCAGAATCCAAGATCGGAAGTAGTCTAGTGACCGACACTCATTAAGGATCTGACAAGGTATCCAAGACCAGAGTGGTCGAAGAGGACCGATATTCTTTGAGGATTAGGAATCCAAGAAAAGAATAGTCCTAGAAGGACATAACTTGTAAACATTCGGATGGGATATGTGCCTTGAGAGGTAGTGTGGTGTCCCACGTAAAGCCTCCTAGCATTGTGCTCTGATTTGTTGAGAGATAAAGCTTGTTATTCAAGGCCTTGCTATGTTGACAATGCTGGTTGTATATTGATCATAAAGTTGATGCTCAAGATGGCTTACCAATCTGACCCTTCTTATGAGAATAATTCAATGAAAGCATTGTCCTTGTACCTTTGGTCAACTATGAATACCTCCCTAGTTAAGAGGGAGTGTTGAAATGTAACTAGTGTCGGTCTTCATAAATGTATATGAGTCCTGACTCGATTATTGTTGTATTTATCAAAAGGAAAAAGAGAGAGAAAATATTTTTGTAAAAAGCAAATTATTTATGTTTCTTGCCCATTGTAGGTCAAGCACCCATTGTGTGTTGCAGGATTTGTTGAGTCATGTCAAAAGGTCAAAGCCATGATGTAATAGTCCACTTGTGGCTCAAAACAAGAAATATATCTATATAATATATATATAATATATATTGTAAAGATGAGTCTAGAAGGCCACCAAAAGATGAGTCAACCAACCCTTCAAGTTGACCTAGAAGAGGCCTAATCTAGCCCTCGAGAAGCCTATAAAAGGAGGAGCTCGACCTCATTTAGTGACACATCAAGCAACAAGTTTCTAATCTGATCTAGAACAAGAAAGAGGAACGAAATAACTAGAAAGAAGCAGCGAAGAAAAGGAGGAGCAAAATTTATGTTTTGGCATCTCTGCAAGGTCACACGTGTGAGTTTCTTGGAGGAAACTAGGGTTTCCTCAAGACCATTATTGCAGAGAACTAATTGGTGGGTGGCTGACTTATATTTTGGTGGTTGGTCTTGGGTCAAGGTCTTGGAGGTCTTCATTGAATTGATTCTATAAGGAGTAGTTTCTAGGTTTTCCCCTTGTGACTTTTACCCTAGCTTGGAGCCTATTTCTGGTGTTCTTTGTTTGCATTGTGATCTTTTTTTTGGCATTTGCCTTTATGATTAATTGATCATTATAATAATAATAATGATGCACTAATTTAATATCACAAGAAAGTGTCAAAATTAAAGAGAATTCAAAGAACCCTAACAACTATTCTACCCTAGATTTCTCAACACAAGTTAAACCCTTCAAGTCGCAGGTGTCATGTGAAATAATGATGGAATGGAGTGGGGACAAAGGGCAGGCTCCGAGCCACATGCCATGGTACAAGGGTAGTTATGATGACGAAAGCCCACAGACTGGGTATATGAATGTAGGAGGGAGCAATTGTGGTACATGAGTTACCTTGACCTTTGTTTTTCCACCCTTCTTCAATTTCCTTTTACCTTTTATTGATTTTTCTTCATTTGATGTGTAAGATATAACAACGATTACTGTTGAAATATGTAACTAGGTTCAGTCATCATAATGAGATATGTAATCATGATTTCATGATTTCATGTAAAGAGAAAAATAAATTTATTATTGTTGTTCTCGAGGCATTGGTTCATGCTCAAGGGAAATTTATTTTTAGGTCAAGCACCCATTGAGTGCTTTTGGGTCAATTGAGACATTGTCATGTATTGAACACCCATTTGTGCATGTTACATATTGTAAAGAAAAATTTATTTGAGTCAAACTAGAGTCAAAGACCTTCCAAGACCTTCTCATGGTGCAAGCAACAAGTCA
This sequence comes from Pinus taeda, assembly GCA_000404065.3. Lineage (NCBI taxonomy): Eukaryota > Viridiplantae > Streptophyta > Pinopsida > Pinales > Pinaceae > Pinus > Pinus taeda. The sequence goes on from APFE031598642.1 coordinate 184,636, forward strand.
TCCTTCAAAAGAGCAAGTCAACCTATCTAGAAGGGCAATTCAACCTTATTGAGGACTCAAGGAAGCATATATATAGGAGCACTCAGCCTCATTCAAGGAAACACTCATCTAGCAACAAAGAAGTTTGATCAAGATAAGAAAGAGACCTAGAAGGAGCGAGGAAGAAGAGGTGAAAGCTAGCAAAATATATCGAGTTTTTGGGACTGTTTTTGAACCACCTTTCTCACACCTGCGAAGTATTGAATTGCAATCACTCCAAGAGAGTCGAGTTTTGGGTCAAAGGAAGTCTCCCTTGCAAGCCAAGTTGATAACAAGAAGGATTCATCTCAAGCGAAGGAGAAATAAGGACAAAATCACTATCATTCTCTCACATGTGTCACCTAGGGTTTCTGCAAAAGAAACTACTGGAGGATGAAGTTGCAGAAGAATCTGCAGCGGGTTCAAAATTGCAGAAGTTGTTGAGGTCGAAGTTGCTGGAAGGAAAACTCATCAAGGACGAAAGGTTTGACTTGGTCTTGGAGGGGTCTTTGTTAAGGGTTTTAGGTCTTGGAATTCGTCATTTGAAGATTCTATAAGAAGAGAAGAATTCTTGTGGGTTTTCCTCTCACGAGGAGAGGTTTTGGCCCTGGCTGATCGCCTACATCTTGTGTCCTCTTCTCTCATTGTTCTTGGTAGTTGTTTGATGATAAGAACACTAGATATAATCAAGAGAAAGAAGTTAATTAAGTAAAAAAACATCACAAGAAGTTATCAAAGTAAGAGAAATCACCTAATCTAGCTGCCCTAGATTTCTCAACAATTACCCCCTCAAAGTGGGGCAGTTTATCGCCCACCAGGGGTTGGGACAATCATGGGTTCCTTAATGATGCAAGGGGCACTCATAGGGGCCCTAGGAACTAGGGTGAAGACCATAATAATAGGGGGTAGAGCTCATGTTTGGTTCTTTCCCACGCGCTAAAATTTATTGTCTCGGCCATTGTTTGCCTTTTGAGTTACAATTCCTTTTGTATGTGGCCATATTATGCTCTTATCTTTTTTTTTCGCTACATCAACCTCTAGGGCATCATTCTACGCTTGACCCAAGGTGTGGACAAGGGGAAGGGGAGGATAACACCTTGTGGATTCAATGGACAAATGTGGACCCAATTAGGGAAAATGTGGAAAGGGCTTGTAACGAGCAGAAGGAAGTGAGATATATGGTATCGAGAAGCAGGACCATGCTACCAAAATCAAGATTTCCCATGTAGTGCCATTCCTAAAGCTAATAGCCAATAAAGGAGATCCCACGAGACTAGGATTCAGGATTGACCCCCCCCCAGTTGAGGTAAGGGAACAAGAGTACAATCAAAGCCCTTCCTTCTTCCAAGTCACCCACCAATCCATGCCCAAGTGTGCCTAAGAAAAACAAGCATAAATACCTAATTACATAATGGAAAATCATACCTTTGAGATTGGATGGCCCACCTTCAAACATGCGATCGTGACAAATGAGCGAAGGTACACAATAGCTAGCTCAGGTGGTGGAGAAAAGTAGCACATCAAAGCTATTAGGTGGCTAGCAAGGGGTTGTTGGTTGTCGGCTAAAGACAAACCTGGTAGAAAATTTCTCCTATAGGGGTCACCCACTAGTGTTGGGTAACAGGAGCCTTGCTAAAAGCAGAACTGAAATTTGAACTAAACATCGACTATGGTTTGTAACATACCTAATATTATATCATATAAGAAGAAACAAAATTGGTTACATAGATCAAACCCTAAAGGTCATGACCATCTCTTCAAGCAACATATAAAAACCTAATTATGCTAAATTGTATCATCATTCATCATATCTTTTAAATATATTCGTCCTTATGGATATCCTAGACTTTGTCTATATTGTGTGGTGCCTCTATGTAACATCTTGTCAAGAATTCAACAAGATCAAAGGAAAACATTCCAAAATTTTCGCATGGTTTTGAAAGAAAAATTTGATGAAAATTTTCATTTAGAAGTGTAAAATTGTAGCTTTCTCATAAGTTAAACAAAAAAAGGTTGAAAAGATGGAAAAGAAAAAATGGAAGTACAAGTTGTTGACAAAGAAACAACAATAGATCCCATTAAATAAGGGAAATTTTCAAACATTGATGCACATACTATGAATATATATGCCTCAACAATTTGAATCCAAGATATAAAAGTCCAAGTGTCGTCATTGATGGAATATTAAAGATTGACAGAATGACAAAGATTTATGATGAAGATATAAAACCTAAACCAAAAATCAGGATAACACTAAACTCAAGATCAAGAAGAATTAGGTTACAAGGTTGCCATATAGACATCCCAATCACAGGAGTCATCATATCAACCAATCAAATTATCAACATCATTAAAAGCAAAGATAATCTTCCACCTACATTGCAAAGAATCTCAATTTAAAAGCAACTTGATGTCAAAATCTCAATTGTCCTAGAACACAATCGAAGAACTTCCATCCATTCCTTGTAAAAAAACAGTGCCAGAGAAGATCAACCTAAACAGGATAGATTCACCTACAATTCCAAAGATTTTTTAAAGCATTCAAGGAGGGGTGGCATGTAATATACCTATTATTAAATAATATAAAATAAATAAATAAACCCAGTTATATAGATTAAACCATAAAGGTCACAACCATTCATTTGTACCCCATCCCTTGAAGCACTATATAAAGAAAAATTAGGTTCAAAAGTATCATTATGCATCATATCTTTTACACATGTATATTATCCTAACAGATATTTCAAAATTTGTCTTTTATTTACGAAAGCTCTGCGCAACGACCATCAAATTTATTAAATCATGTCCCTCATATGACTCTAAAAATAGAACTTGACCTAATCTAACACTAAAACCAAAAAATGTACTCACAAACATGCTCAATTCTAAGACTGAATATGCTTACAAAAAATTTAAAGTTAACACGACCCAACTAATATATGGTGAGCATAACCAAATCCATCTTAAGCGGAAGTTTAAGGGTATTTTATTTTAAGGAATATAGTTAAAAAAAATAATAAAATCAATTGTGCTGACAAATTAATTAAGATATCAACATTGACGCAAGAAAAGGTAAATACAAAATATAAATGACTTGATAAGATGGTTATATAAAATTAAAACTAACAAACCAAACAAACTTAAACATAAATAGAGTTTACAAATACTTTCTTGTTTAATCCATTAATATGGACATCAATGGCTTATTTAAAAAATATTGCCCTGAAAAACAAGCAACTTTACAATACCTGGTTTGCTAAACCATGGAGAGGACCCGCTAAGCCATTCATACCAGCTGCAAATGCGAGATATGGGTCCGAAAGTGGACTTCCAACCTAGATAACCATCCATCTCAAAGAGCATAAATTTTCACTCAATTGCACAAGAGATAAAAACATCGAATTCATTATTCTAAACAAGATTTATATACTAACTAAAGTGTAATAGTACCACACTTATTTATTTTCTAGACTATAAAAAAGACCATGGTTACATATGCAAAGAGAATATGAACCAAAAAAATCTATGGACTTATTAAAGATAATAGATACAAATCATGTACACAATTTAAAACAATAGTTGAAAATGCTTTTATTATAAATTGAGCTAGGCTCCCAATAAAATCACTATGAATAACCATTGCTTTAGAATAAATTTTCACTCGATCACACCAGAGATTAAAACATCAAATTCTTTATTCTAAACAAGATTTATATGCTAACTCAACTAAGATATTACTACATTGATTTATTTTCCAGTTTATAAAAAACACCATAGTTTTATACACAAGGAGAATGTGTACAGGAAAAATCTATGGATATATAAAGATAAAATATACAGATCATGAAAAAGATAGAACTTAATTACTTCAATTTATTATGACTATTGCATATACGAGAAGAATAAAATCACAATGCATGTGTATGTTGACATATATCATTTGGAGTGTTTGAATAAATGTATCAAAAACCTACTACTACTAAAAATGATTTAGTAATCAATAATACATTTTCTATACAATATAATTTATTAATAAAACTTGATAACTACAATATTATTATAAAGCATGGTTAACTACAATATCATTTAAACATTAGTTAATTACTTAGAAAAATAATCACAAAAATGACATCTCATATGTTGGATTGCAGCAACCATCCAATGTTTAAATAAAAAAGTCAATAGAGCTCTAATTGAATAGTTCACTGTTCATAAGGTTCGATACTTGCTAAGGTTTAGCAAACATGGAAGCAAGCTAACTGGGCTTGATTGCAGGGAAAACTCCACAGCTAAGTATGCTTGACCTAGATAAGTCTTGGGATGGGTGACCTCCCAAGAAGTCTCAGTTATCGCATGCAAGCCTCAAGGGTGATGACTGACATTATGCAATTATTCACTAATTCCAATCCCACTTCTTCACCCCTGTGAGCATCGCCTAACGCAATGAATGCTAAGTGGACCATTCAAAATCATGAGAAATTGGTCAACTGTGACTAATATTCATGGATATGGGTCATACATTTATGACTTGCTCATGCAAATAATCCTGAAAATGATATCTCTTACAATATTATTATGAAGCAAAAAGCCACAACCGCTAAACAATACTTCAATATTAGTTTATATGACTATTCATATTATCACCTAATTGCACTACATTTTTTTTCTTATCTTAGTTACTATTCTATTACTAATCACGTCATGTTACTGTAATCATCAATATATGCATGGAACATTTTATTTTTGAGATCCCAAATTTATTTAATTACTTTAGCAAGGACAATTACATAAAATTCTAAGACTTTTATTTTGAATTGAGCTATGGAAGCACTAAACTCAATGCTTATATGACACCCACATTTTCCCCATGATTTGAGAGCTCCATGTCTATCTCTTACAAATTTCCAATCATCAAATGCCATCTACTACAATTTGGTCGCAATAGTGTTGATTGCCTAGGGTACTCACTAAATCACATTCCCATAAAATGAAAATAAAGGTTGGATAATAAAATAAGCCCATTACTTCTCCTTTGCATGCTTTGATGAGGAGGTAGACCATGCTAATTTTGACATCAACTCACAATTTAATTTACAAATGTATATCTCACTATTGCAAGAACCACTCACCCCCTTGTTAGAAAATCAGAAAAGCAGAAAGATTTTCTTTATGTTGATAATCACTTGTGATATTCTTATGTTCTTATTAACTTTCTTGAGTTCTTCTTTTATCTTAGTTCATCAAGCAATTACCAATAACAATAACACAAAGATCAAAGACACTAGATGTAGGTAGACAGTCAGGGCAAAACCCCTATCTAGGGGAAAACCCAGTGAACAACTCTTTCTTAATAATTTCACAAGATGATTCAAAACTCCTTGACCTAGACACAAAGTTCCTCCGACCACCATGTAAGCCCTTCCCTTCTTTTGTAGATGATAACCTTCCAGCAACAACTTTGACCTAGATGTAGCAATAGGACTTTGACCTAGCAGAACTTCGACCCAGCAATAGCCTAGCAAAACTTCAACCCAGCAGTAGCCCAACAAAAACTTCGACCCAACAGAAACTTCATCCTTCCAGCAAATAGCTCAGTAAATCCGCACGAGTGAGAGAGAGACAAACCCACAAACTTTGATCTTCCTTCTTCCAGCAAATCGCCTCCTTCTACAACTTCGCAATTTTTCTGCTTCCTTTTCTTGGATATAGAACTTGTGAACGCATGTCCTCCAAATGAATCAAATTGCTTGTATATATACTCTTTTCTGGAGGTCGAATTATCCTCATGTACACCAACTTGATCAAGTAAGGGATGACTTAGTGTGGGGGTGACAAATGACTTATTTTACTCAATATTAATTATTAATGGGTATTAATAAAGATAAGGAAGAGAAGCTTCTAAGAGGCGAGGATCAAGTCTATTTTAATCTTAGTCATTGATTAGGGACTTAATCTCGATCATTGATTCATCAACAGGAAAAGTATAACAAAAGACTTGAGGGTCATTTGGAGACACACCAGCAGATGCTCAGTATCCCAAGGAAAATTGATTTTCAGAGAGAGTGAAAACGATTTCAGAGGGAGAGTTGTAGGGTGAAGGAAGAGGGGGTGATTAGCAACAATCAGGGAGCTCAGCAAAGGTGACGCAAGGACTCTGAGAGACAGTGCAGAGGGAGATGCAGAACATAGAGACGCAGTGCAGGACATAGCAACATAGAGCCACGCAGGATGATGCAATAAGGAAAGGAAGTCCTCCAGGGTGTCAGAAAGTCTCGAAGAGAAGTGTGTTTTCTCCCACTGTCTATGCAAAATTTTTCTGTAAAAGCGATTGTTGTTGAAGATTAATAAAACCCTCCTCTGTTGCACCGGTTTTCTTGCATTGGGTTTTTCTGGGGACAATTGTCCAAAAATAACTGCGTTGATGTGTTTGATTCTCGTGTATATATTTGTTTCTGTATAATGGTGTGATATTTGCAGTAGAATTTATTTTAATATTTACTGAAGGGATTTCATAAATAACTTATTGAGAAATAAGTAGGTAAAATAAATCAATTGCTGCAATAATAGAATTTCTATTTAGAAATTTTCACATGGTATCAGAGCAAAGATTCGAAGACAAGAAGGGAAAATCAATTATGGGTCAAGGGCATGACGCAGAGGCATCCACATCAGGAGACTCGTGCCGATTTTCAGAAGAATGCACTAGAGATAGAAATTTCGATTTCTCTATGTTGGCTTCCAGATTGGAAGAAGAAGTTGCTTGCATAGCAAGCTCTACATCATCAGGGGTATGGTATATAGACAATGGAGCCTCATGGCATATGACAGGGATCTGGGAACGTTTCTCAGATTATCAGGAGGAAAGAACGAATTTTCAGATCAACATTGGGAATAAGTCAAAGTGTACTCCAGTAGCGAAGGTACTATAATTTTTCAAACAAAGACATAAGAGTGATTTCGAGCTACTAATGTGTCCCATGTGCCAGGATTGGGGATGAACTTACTTTCAGTATCTCAACTTCAAAGCAAGGGCTATGATGTTTTCTTCATTAAGGAGAAAGTATATGTCAAACACCTGAGTTGGAAAAAGAAGGTACAAATCGGAATCAGAAGTAAAAGGTTATAAAGATTGCAACTAGAATCACCAATGGCACTGATAAGTAGTAATGGAGACAAGGATTTGAATGAACTATGGGACAAAAGGATGGGACATTTGCACCATGGGGCTCTGAGAATTCTCAGGAAAACTGTAACAGGAGTTCCAGATCTTCGTATTGAACGAGATGATGTATGTATGGGGTGTGCTCTAAGCAAATATGCCAAAGCAACGTTTCCTAGAAGTAGCAATAGGGCCAAGAGTGTACTACGATTGATACACTCAAATATCTGCAGACCGATGTTCACAAAAGCTCTTAGTGGTGCTGAACACTTCGTCACCTTCATCGATGACCATTCCAGGAAGACTTGGATTTATTTTTTGAAAACCAAGGATGAGGTTTTTTGTCAATTCAAAGAGTTCAAGGCTCTAGTGGAGAATCTGACAGGAAAGAAAATAAAAGTGTTGCGCTTAGACAATGGTGGAGAGTATGTCGACAAGGACTTCACTGATTTTTGCATTAGGGAGGACATCAGAAGAGAGTGGACAACTCCCTACAATCTGGAGCAGAATGGGATAGCGAAAAGGAAGAACAAGGCTATTGTGGAAGCAGCTAGGGCAATGATGTATGGTTAGGATATGCAAAAATTCTTGTGGGCAAAAGCATGCAACACGACAGTCTATGTCCAGAATAGAACTCCTCATAGAGCATTGGGAAAGATTAATCCAGGGCACATCTTCATTGGGAAGAACCTTGAAAGTTAGTCATTTCAGGATATCTGGGAGTTTAGCATATTGTTGTAAACCCGAGGAGAAGAGGAAGAAGTTAGATCAAACTGTAGAGAAAGGATATCTTGTGGGATATAGCGAGAATGCTAAGGCATATAGAATCTATCTTCCAGGGAGCAAGAAGGTAGTAGTTTGACGAGATGTGAAGTTCATGGAGGATAGGACCTTCAGAAAATCCCGAGAAATGCCTTCCGAGTAGTCAAAAGATGAACTGTTGGTCAAACCACTTCAACCAGCAGAAGCCAGTACCATAATTTCTCCTACAGAACAGAAGGAATCACAGGAAGACGAAGAGCCAACATATGTGCCTACTACCAGAGAAAGAACGAGCGGGAACTCCGACAAACTCTATGGGATGCAGAAGATTTCATTGGTGCCCCCAGGAATAGTAAAAGGGAGTGAAGACAACCAAACAGATATCAGGGCATAGTAGCTCAGGTTGGAGAACCTTCCAGTTTTTAGGAGGCCATTCAACATCAAGTTTGGATGGATGAGATGGTGGAGGAATAAAACTCTATAATGGTGAATGATGTCTGGGAAGTAGTACCTAGGCCTCAGGACAAATCAGTGGTAGGTTCGAGGTGGATTTACAAGATCAAATATGTTGTAGACAACAATGTGGAAAAATACAAAGCCAAGTTTGTGGCTAAGGGGTATGCTCAAAAGGAAGGAATAGACTACAAAGAAACCTTCGCCCCATAGCCAGGTATACATCTATTAGAATCGTGATATATCTTGCAATACAGATGGGGTGGGAGATTCATTAGATGGATGTCAAGACGACATTCTTGAACGGGGTGATAGAAGAGGAAGTATACATTGAACAGCCAGAAGGCTTTGAGACACGTGAGAAGAAATCTCATGTATGCAGATTGAAGAAAGCCTTGTATGGGCTCAAACAAGCGCCTAAAGCATGGTATGGTCGAATTGATGGCTACTTGCAGAAGATGGGGTTCATCAAGATTGATGCAGATCCCAATCTCTACTATCTGGTTGTAGAGAATGAGCCTCCAGTCCTAGTATTATATGTTGATGATCTCTTCCTGACAGGATCATCCAGGCTCATTGAGGACTATAAGAAGAATCTAGCCACAGAATTTGGCATGAAGGATTTGGGACAACAACATTATTTCCTGGGGTTGGAAGTTTGGCAGCAAAAGGGGGAAATCATCCATGGACAAGGGAGATATGCTATAGAGATCCTGAAGAGATTCAGGATGCAGGACTGTAGGCCTATGGCTACTCCAATGATCACCGACTGGAAGAAAATTGATGCATCAGAAGACAAAGATGTTGATCCCACCTTATACCGGCAGCTCATAGGGTCCCTGATGTATTTGGTCAATACCAAGCTAGACATTTGCTACGTTGTCAACACCCTCAGTCAGTTCATGGTGGAACCTAGGAGGGCGCATTGGGCAGTAGCCAAACATTTTCTTAGATATATATATAGGGAATAGTCAAGTATGGACTATTGTACACCAGAAGTAATAATATAAAACTGAGTGGGTTTACTGATGCAGATTGGGCTAGAAGTTCAGTAGATCGGAGAAGTACCTCTGGGTATTGTTTCAACATTGGATCAGGGATGACCTCCTGGTGCAGTAGGAAACAGAAATCTGTAGCTTTGAGCTTAGCTGAAGAAGAATATATGGCCGCTAGCACAATTTCGTGCGAAGCCATATGGCTTAGAAAATTTCTTGTGAACCTATTTAGAAGGATGCAGGCGACCAAGATCATGTGTGATAAATAGAGTTGCATCAAGCTCTCTCAGAATCCAGTATTTCATGATCGGTCGAAGCATACTAATATTCGGTGTCACTTTGTCAAAGACTCTGTCCAACGAGGACTTGTATAGTTGAGCTACACTCCTATAGGAGAACAGGTGGTGCACATCCTTACCAAGGCCCTTGGAAGAACAAAGTTTGTTTATTTCAGGGTGAAGATGGGGATGGTAAAGAATCCATTTGAGTAGCAAAAATGGATTCTGTGTCAAATGTTGTAGTGTAGATGCAGTGTTGGGAGGAAGGACCAACAGCAGCACGAATGCAGAGGGAGTTGCATTACAAATGTAGCAATGGCAGAGCCATGGGTAGCATTGCAGGAGGTAGTAGTGTAGTGGATATAGGGCAGCAATGCAAGAGGCAGCGGTGCAATGGATGTAGGGCAGCAGGCCCAGCATTAGCACAGGCACCGGTGCAAAAGGATCAGTGTGATGTTCAGTGGTGGAGCATTACTAGAGCACATTCCTCACTAAGAGGGAGTGTTTATTTGTGGCAGCCTTGGATGTGCTCTACCCATGAAAATTGGTGGAGAGGCTAAAGCACATGAGATCTCCAAAACCCATAAATCGTTTTGGGAAATTCCATCCGGATGACGAGTTATTAAAATAATTAATATTTTTAATGGGTTCCAAAGTCTAAACTTAGGAAATAATAATATTAATGGGTATTAATAAAGATAAGGTGAGAAGCTTCTAAGAGGCGAGGATCAAGTCTATTTTAATCTTAGTCGTTGATCAGGGACTTAATCTCGGCCGTTGATTATCAATAGGAAAAGTATAAGAGAAGACTTGAGGGTCATTTGGAGACACACCAGTAGATACTCAGTATCCCAAGGAAAATTGATTTTTAGAGAGTGTGAAATCAATTTCAAAGGGAGAGTTGCAGGGTGAAGGAAGAGGGGGTGATTAGCAGTAGTCGGGGAGCTCAAAAGAGGTGACGCGGGAACTCTGAGAGACAGCGCAGAGGGAGACGCAAACCATAAAGACGCAGTGGATGACACAATGTAGGACAGAGTAGCGCAAAGCCATGCAGGATGACTCAGGGCAGATGCAATAAGGAAAGGAAGTCCTCCAGGGTGTCAGAAAGTCTCGGAGAGAAGTCTCAGGTGTTTTCTCCCAGTGTCTATGCAATTTTTTTTTTGTAAAAGCGATTGTTGAAGATTAATAAAACCCTCCTCTGCTGCACTGGCTTTCCCGCATTGGGTTTTTCTCAGGACAATTGTCCAAAAATAATTGTGTTGATTCTTGTGCATATATTTGTTTATGTATAATGGTGTGATATCTGCAGTAAATTTTATTTTAATATTTACTGAAGGGATTTCATAAATAACTTACTGAGGAATAAGTAGGTAAAATAAATCAGTTGCTGCAGTAATAGAATTTTTGTTTAGAATTTTCACATGGTGCTCCCTTGACCCTCCCTAGACACTTCGTAGACACTCCCTAATGGTAATATTAAATTCTTAAGGTTCCTTTTACTTAATTTTTTAGCAATACCATTAGTTGTTTCAAGATGTTTAAGAGTGGTTCCAACCCCATCAAACTTCATATGGAGAGAATACAATTTCATATCACATTCAACAGACTTAATAGATTTTAGGATTTTATGATCATGGGATTGCAACATTTCATTGGATTCTATTACATATGAGAGTATGTGAATGACATTTAATCAAGAGCACCAAACCCTATATGTACACTAGTGTTTGTAGTATTGATTGTTGAACTCCATGGCCTTAGCAAAAATGTACCCTTCACTTAAACCAAAAATCATTGATCGAGCATTTTAATCTTTTTCCACCATATTGAAAGCCTTTTAATAGGCAGTTTGATCAAAATTGGCTAGTGTCAACTCATGTCCCTAAAGAAAAAAAGGTAGAAGCAAAGATTAGGAAAATGGAAAAGAATGAAGGATGATGATACTATTAAAATTGGAAACTAGGGCCAAACTCCATGTGGGTCATCTTATTTATGGCAACTCATATTTTTCTTGTATTCCTCTCATCGAGAGGTGTAGGATTGATCTAAAGATCATCTGATTCTGACATGTATTCATGGTAATATGAATTTATTTGTGTTATGGGACAATTCGTCAAGGCCGACCAACAACCAAATTGCCCCATGTGCTCAACGTTTTAGTATAAAAAGAGGTGGCTTGCTAATCATTTGTACACACTCTTCTTGTGATCTCTTTCTCTCCACTTGTTTTTGGGTTTTGGTGGGACGAGAGATCCTAAGAGTCAATGCTGCCTAAAGGAGAAGGCTCTACGCTATCTTAGGAGATGAAAAAGCTCTACACTGTCATGGAGGACACAACCCTTATCTCAGCCTCAAGAAGCCTTAACGTTGCCCCATGAAGAAGCCCTAAACGTAGTCACAATGATGCCCTAAACGCAGTCATGATTCTCAAAAGAAAGACTCATTGGAGGAGGATTCTCTTGTGCCCTAGCCGCAATAATAATGAGGAAGGAACAACATGGTCTGAGCTTCTTGTTTTTTGGGGTCCAAGTTACTGGGAGAGGGGTCGAGGTCCCTTGGAGGAAGGTCGAGACTACTGATAGTATTGCAGACTATTTTAGGGCTAGTATGAGGGTTGTTTTGGTGAGTTGTAGGAGAGTTGTAGCCAATTGAGGTAGGCCGCAAGCCTAGCCTCCCAAAATAGGCCTAAATTTGAGTTGTTAAGGGATGGTTTCCCAAAACAGCAACCCACAAAGGTGTACCTCCTGGCCTATGCCGTAGCAAAGAGAGGTTTGTCAAGTCGGTTTATGAAGGGAAGTTGTAGCACACACTTGCCCTTACTAGGACAACAATACTGTTAATCTAGTGTGGGCAGATTTGAGGGTTGTCTTGAGCCCTTACCTTTAGTGTGAAGGAGGAGCATCTCTCCTTGCCTAGTCCGCAGTTTTTGGAGGGCTGTTCGAGGAATGTTGGGAGGAGTTTAGGGCTATAGCAATATGCCCAAGTGCCCTAACTAGAACAGTCACGAACAACAAAGTGTCAAGCAAATTTGGAGCAGTGTTAGAGGTGCTTTGGGTCTAGGATATTGACCAGATTTGGATCAAATTCGGAGCAGCCTGTGGGAGCTACATGTTGGGTTAACATGGAGTGTTGAATACCTCAAAAGGGGTGCAACATGATGTGATGGATGCAACATGGTATATTGCAGCAACATGGTGCTGTAAGGTGCATGGAGCAACATGTTTTACATTCAGCAGTTGGATGTTGCATGGTGTTAGAGACAACTGTTAGTACAGCGTAGTGCACAATGACGAGCTACAACTCAGTGATGGTGCAACATGGTGCGACATAGTGATGATGCACATGGTCTGATGTGTGCAGCATAGTAATGAGGCCCAACATGATGATTGGGTGCAGCATAGTGAGGTGCAACACAAATAAGTACAGCTAGGTGATGGAATCACCCGTGTCTAGATCAGCTATCTCATGTGACATCTTCTTAAGAAGATCTCTACTCTTATTTAGATCAGTGTTTTCAAAAAAGGTCGGCTCGGAACCGACACGGCCAAGTTGGTCTGAGCCAGACCCCCTAGCTATGACCCTGCCTAGGAAACGATTCAACCGGCCAGGTTGTCTAACAACTCGCCTGACTCGGTATTAACCCGGCTAGCTTGGTCGAGTCTGTAATAACTCGACCGGGTTGCGTACGAGGCTCTTAACACACTCCTAATATATGCAATATGTGCATAGATGGCCAGTTAACAGAGCACAACAGCTCCTTGCATGTTATGAACAGTGCAGCCTTTTCTTTGTCCTACATATTGCTGCAATATTCTTTGTCCAAGCATGGTGGGCATCCAAGAAGTTGTCCAACAACTTCTCATGAGCGTTCTTTCAGTCTTTTACTTGACATTCCATTCTCTTTTTTTAGTTTTCAAACTTGTGAAAACATTTTTATCATGTGTTGTTTGTCAATAAGATACATTTTAGTTGACTTTCCACTGAATTCTGATCTCAAAAAGGCCAGGATAAATAGACTGTCATTTCAATGTGGTACTTTTACAACCTTCAAAAACATGATAAAAAGTACACGGATAAACATAAACTCCCACTGTTCCACATATAATTAATAGGAAAAAAGTATGATAGAAGGATTATATGAATATTGATTAGTATCTAAAAGTGGCTAATGGGATTGTGAAGGTACATTATAATACTACATCTATTTCAGATTCAACATAGAAGTTAACATATTAGTGCCTAAATCAGCTATGAGATGATGAAGGATTAGAGCCTGAATCAGCCCAAGCCATCACTCTTCTTAAAGAGTACATACTAATCTCCCAAGATTCACTCCAAAATAACTGCAATCTATGGAGAATAATTATAAAAAATAAACAAGCATGAAGCATAGCAGTATAGCACCATAGATCATGCTTTGGAATTCAACTTATAGTATCTTTAAATTTTGCAATGATTGATTCAATCTAGTTGAACATAATCAACCATTCCCTTGCATTATTGTGACACTTGGAATATCTAAACGCAATACAATACAAGAATCAAAGCACATGGCAAGTCTGTGGTTATTAGTCAAATTATGATTAGTTGCTTGTTTAAAGTTTAGTAAAGTGCACTAGGTGCCATTTTGATATAATGGATATATTCATGAGCCTACTTTGATCATGTTGTCTTCTATCTATATTCTAATGCTGTGTGTTTGGAAACATGAATGAAAATCTTTAAAATTATGTTTATATATATATATTATATATATATATATTTATATTATATACAACGATCGAGTCATTGAAATCAAGCTGACCGAGTCGGAGTCGGAGTCAGAGTCAACCCTCGGCCAAGTCGGAGTCCGAGTCGGAGTTTTAAAACATTGATTTAGATAAGTCAAAATGTTGACTTATGATGTATATGTACTATCTCTCTCTGTGCTAAACTATTGAAGAACATATAAGAAGAATTGATCAAGGGTTTCCCCACATTGGGGTTTGTTCCTGGCTGGCGCCACATCTTGTGTCCTCTTCTTGTCTTAGCTTGTCTTCTGCGATTTGTGTTTATCTTCTATCTGCATTTTACTATCATGCTAAATGTGATTATTAATGTGGAATTGATATTGAGATAATATGGAAAATTGAAGTAAATTTGTTATCAGCATAAACATACCTAAAATTAATAAATACTAATGATGAGGATCCTGATATAAGTGATGGTCGAACATGCATGACAGTGCTACCCATAGCTACAACATCTGACAATATGGGTGCTTTCATAATTGATGAACACTTCTTCTATAGAGGGGTGTTTAGCAACTAACTCGGTTTATTGTTTTGGACATTTTGGTCTTCATATTTCAGTATAGATGGCCTATTTTTGTAAACATAACTACTTGGTCATGTTATTGTTGACAATTGCTAGATAACCTATTTCATTCCAAAGTTAGGTCTACTATTATATAACTTAAAAAAGTGTATGTTAGTTTGCAACTGAATATCTAGATTCTAGATGGTTGATGCTTGAAAAATTAATCATTAATGTACCATGGACACCATTTCTATCTTCATTGATGTACAAAAATGCATGCTTTCATATATTCTATAACTAATTTTGCATTCTAGATTTTTTTTAATATAAATGCAATATAATGCATACATCCATATATAAAGATATATTAGACACTTTTAGGATGCTCTACATTCGAGGATTTTTCGAAAATGATGTTCCTAATGCTCTCATTCTCAAAAAGGCTCTTGCTTCATGCAACCTTGGTAGATCTAAATCTTCTTTTATTAATATGATAAAGAATCTCTCTATTGTTTACAAGTTAACCATAATTCATTTAAAACTAATTAAAACTAATCCTTATTGAATAATCAAGATGTTAAACTTTCTTGAAACTCTACAACTACTTGGATGAATTACTGAAAACAAGGCAACTGAAATTTGAAACCAAATTTCTTTCACCAAGATATAGAGTTTCTTAACAATTTATAAGCAGCGGAAAAACACCAAAAATAAAAACACGTTCACAGAAATTGACACACTTGTTTACCTGAGAAACCCAAAAGGGAAAACCTATTTTCTTTGTTGTGGTATTTTATTGATTGTTCTCAGAACACACTTGTTCTCCTATTGAATAGCCTTGACTTGCACTGAGAATCCTTGATCCTGTGCTCTACAATCCTTGCGCACTTCTCCTAAATCCTTGCGCACATCAGGCCTCCTATTTCCTAGCGCACTTGGCCTCCTATTTCCTAGCACACTTGATTCCTACTTCTTAACACATTATAGGCCCCTATATCTTAGCGCACTTGTGCTCCTAAATCTTAGTGCACAAGCTCCTCATTTTTGCGCGCACACACACAAAGAATGATCTCACAAACTTGTTCGATCCTATGCCTTCATCCTTCTCTTTATAGACTCAATTCGATAATGCAAGGAGGCCTAGCTCAATTTAGAAATTCAACTTCTGATTGTGAGTTAGCTAAGAGTTCTACTCGTCCTCTCTCCAATCAACACTTGGAGTCTTACCTCATTCTCTCTCTAATCAACACTAAAGACTAACTAATTTTAACTGAACTTGTAACTGCCACCTCATCATGTAGTCAAACTAAAGAACAATCCTTGTAACTGAAGCTCCAACTCTACGCATGCAATCTTGATGTTAACTCATTGTAACTAAAGTCTATTTCATGAGCTCACACTCATGCTAGAGAAAGACAAACTCGTGGTCTTCACTAGCTAAGACACAAGCCGGAAGGCCTTCACTCACTACATTTTCAACTCTCCCTCTTGACGAGGAAGGGATTCTGTACAACTCCCAACTTATCTCTGAAATAGACAAAACTGCCTCTTGTCAATGCCTTGGTCAAGATATCTGTTGTTTGTTCCTTTGTTGGAATGTACAGTAGCTTCACTATCCCTTTCTGGACACAATCTCTGAGATGATGATACTTGATCTCGATATGCTAGGAGCAATCATGAAACACTGGATTCTTAGAGAGCTTAATGCAACTTTGATTGTCACAGTGTATCACAGTGGGCTCCATCTACTTGAAAAGTCCCACAAGCAACTTCCTCATCCAAATAGCTTCGCATGCTAGCTACCAAACTAGCAGACATGTACTCAACCTCTACTGAACTGAGTGCAATTCATCTTTGCTTCCTGTTGAACCAGGAAACAAATGTTGACCCAACATTGAAGACGCAACCTAAAGTACTCTTCTGATTAGTGGAGCTTCCTACTTAATCTGCATTTGTGAAGCCCTCAAGCCTCACTCCATCAACCTGTCTATACCAATGTGGAAAAAGTAGAAGTCGAGATTAAATCGGCAAGGGTCCAGAAGTTGAAAAAGTCATTAAAAGTCGAGAGTTTTTTGAAAAAGTTGGCAAAATTAAAAAAAATACAAAAATATTCATTTTTAAGAAAATCCCGACTTTTTCAATAAAATCCCGATTTTTTCAAAAATAAAAAATAAAAAATCGTTAAAGAAACTACTTCATTCACGATTTTTTGGAAAAAGTCCCGATTTAATCTCAACTTTTTCGATTTATTCCCGACTTTTTCAACTGGGAAAAAATCGGCAAAAAATAGGCTGGATTAATCAGCCAACCAAAAAAATTGCATTTTGGGGATTTAAACCCGATTTTTTCCCAACTTTTTCCACACTAGTCTATACCATAATCCATAATCTATTATGCCTCTAAGATATGTCAAAACATGCTTCACATCAACCCACTGAACTCTGGTAGGATCCATCATGACTTGGCTCAACTAGTTCACTGCAAAATAAATATTAGGTCATGTGTTGACTAAGTACATCAATGACTCTGATTTTCTTGTACAATGTAGCATCTACTTGCTTTGCTCTGCTAGCATCCACCTTCCTCCAATTTGTGATTAGAGGCATGGTCCTAGGCCTACAATCCGACATATGAAACCTCCTGAGGATCTTTGTAGTGTACTTCCCATGCCCCAAGAAGGTTTCCCCATCACCCTGCTATACCTGTAGCCTAAGGAAATAGTGCATAAGCCCTATATCCTTCACCTCAAACTCCCTTGCAAGGTTTTCCTTGCAATCATGGATCAAGTTGTCTGCTCCAGTCAATATTAGATCGTCAACATAGAGCACTAGAATGAGTGGAAGCCCTCTAACCATGATGCAGTGTAGGTTTGCATCTGCCTCACTCTCAGTGAAGCCCAATCCATGAAGGTAGCTATCAATGCAAGTGTACATTCTCTTGGTGGCTGCTTGAGCCCATAAAGAGCTCTCTTTAGCAAAAGAGACATGAGTGTCACTGTTGAAGGTCTCAAACCTCTCTGGCTGCTCCACATAAATCTCTTCCTCAACCACCCTATTGAGGAATGTTGTCTTCATGTCCATTTGGTGGATCTTCCACCCCATATGGGCTGCAAGTGCCAGAACTGTCCTCATGGATGAATAATGTGCCACTAGAGCAAATGTCTCATCATAGTCAATGCCCTCAACCTATGAGAAGCCCTTGGCCACAAACCTAGCCTTGCACTTCTCCACAGTCCCATATGCTCCATGTTTCACCTTGTACACCCAGCATGACCCTATTATTGATTTGTCGTCCGGTCGTGGCACAATCTCCCAGACATCGTTCCTCATGATGGAGGAATATTCCTCCACCATGGCATTGTGATAAACCTACTGAGAGGTTGCCTCCTCATAACAAGAAGGCTTTGCGTCCAACAACTCAGTCATCAGTGCCATATATCCAATGTACCTCTGTGACTGCTTGCTTTGCCTGAACATAGAGCTAGGAGTCTCAACTCACTCTTGGGCCTCCTGAATTAACCTCTCAGAACACTTGGCTCTCTTCCTCCCTATGTTTGGAGTCACTGACTGAGTGGATGCCTCCACTTGTCCTAGTCTTTACTACTCATCCCGCAATGAATCTTGGTCATCCTGTTGTGCGGCTCGCTTTCCACCTGGCTGAGACTCAATTTGTGACACTAGCTGAGGCTCTTGCTTGGGAGCGAGTAGCTCCCCCTCAGGTGCTCCAACCCGCTCTTGCTCTAAGGACTCCTTGAGAGCTTTGTCCTCCTCAAACCTCACATCCCACCTGATAATTGTCTTCTTGAGTGATGGTTTATATACCTTATACAACTAAGATGTCTAACTCTAACCCACGAAAATTCCCTTTTCAGTTGTGGGCTCAAGCTTCTTACTGCTCTCTTTAGGCACATGACAATAAACTTTGGTGCCAAAGATGCGAAAGTGAGAAACATCGAGCTTCTTGCCTGTGAAAGCCTCCTCCAATGTAACTCGTCCAAGCACTCTATGTGGACTCTTTTTTTGTAGAAATATTACAGTGTTGCATGCCTCTGCCCACAAGAACATGGGTAGCCTCTCGTCATACAACATGGCCTTGGTCGCTCCAACTATGTTGTGTTTTTTCCTCTCAGCCACCCCATTTTGTTGAGGGTTATGGGGAGTTGTAAGCTCTCTCTTATTGCCTTCCTTGGCACACACGTCCCTAGAAGAATTGGAGACATATTCCCTGCCATTATCACTCCTCAATGCTTTGATCTTCCTCCCCGTCTGGCTTTCTACCAAGGTCTTAAACTCCATGAACTTAGAGAAGACCTCCTTTTTCTTCATAAAGAGGATCCATGTTTTCTGAGAATAATCATCTATGAAAGTGACATAGTATCTATGTCTCATGAGGGATGGAGAAGAGAAGGGCCCACATACGTTTGAATGTACCAACTCCAAAATCCCTTTGGCTCTATTGTCTCGCCCTAAAAAGATGTCTTGACATACTTGCCAAGTGTGCACCCCTTGCACACATCATGTTGGTCGAATGTGCACTGTGGTAGTCATATGGCTATCTGTTGAAGGATCTTCAACGCCCCATGATGCAAATTCTCAATGCGTTTGTGCCAAAGTTCCCCCACAACTCTGCTCTGTGCACCTCTTTCCTTGTTGCTCAAGGTTGCACATCTCTCAACCTGTAACCTGTAGAGATTCTTCATCCTCACACCAATCTACTTCAGTGATCCAGAAGTTAAGTGCTTGAGGTAAGCCTTACCTCTGTTGAAGATGACATCATAACCCTTGTCCTACAGGGTACCCACTGAAACAAGGTTCTTCTTAAGTCCTAGAACATAGAGGACATCCCTGGGATGGAGAGAGCTACCAGATTCCCTCTCAAAGTTGATAGCACCACTCCCCTAGCCATGTACTTGCCATCATCTCCTAGCTCAATCTGAGGCTACATGTCCTTCTCCTTTAGCTAGCTGAAATACTACTTGTTCTCAGTCAAGTGGAAGGATGCTCAAGAATCAATGTACCATATATTGTTGCCTATTGAGCTTGCCATGCAAGCTATCAATGAGAAATAAATCTTTCTCGAACTAGGAAGAAAACAAATCTACCTTAGCTGATGCAACCACATGATCCTTAATGGGCCCCTTCTTCCTATTAGGACACTTGGTGGCATAGTGCCCAAGCTGATGGCAATAGAAGCACTTGACCTTGCTCAGATCTTTCTTCTTCTCACCCTTCTGACTGGACTCGGCCTTTCCTTGGTCCTTCTTTCCCTTGGCTTTGTTGCCTTTGTCTATTGGGGCAAAGTTCTCCTCGTCCTCTATCTTAGTTGATCTTCTAGCTCTCATCCCTCTCCGGATTTCTTCTTGGACACAGTCTGACCACAACCTTTCCCAGTTGGGAATATTCTCTCTGCCATTTACTGCATCCAGAAAACTCTCCCAAGACTTATGTAATCCTAAAAGCGCAAGATTCAAAAGGTCATTGTTTGCTATAGTCTTGCCCACTCCAGCTAGCTCATCTCGAACCTGGGTGAACTTGAAAAGATACGTAATGATGGGCTCTCCTTTCCTCATTCGGATATTTCTTAGCTTGTCTTTAAAGCAAGATTCATGGCATCAATGGAACATTGATACAGATCTAAGATGGATTTCCACATCTCATGTGTTGTATTCTTCCCATGGAGATGGGGGATAATATGGTCTTTGACCCCCTCAACAATGATTGGTCTTGGTGTCATTCTTGTTATGTTGGATCAATTGTTGGGAATCTTGAGGTGGAGCTATTTGATTCTTCACAAATTCTAGCACCCCATTATCTTCCAACACCAATGAGATTTTCTCCTTCCATGAGTAGAAGTTAGAGGCTCCCTCTAAACAGTGAACTGCCCTCAGTCCTTGGAATGCCATCCTGTTATCCAAAAATTGATCTTCAAAACTCTAGCACAAGCCTTCTGCCTAATTTGTGCTCTTCATTGATTGAACAATTTAGTGTTGCTCTTTATGTTGAACTCTACTCTAATACCGTATTAAATTTTCTTGAAACTCTGCAACTACTTAGATGAATTACTAAAAACAAGGCAATCGAAACCGAAACCAAATTTATTTTCACCAAGATACAAAGTTTCTTAACAATTTATAAGCAGCAGAAAAACATCAAAGATAAAAACACATTCACACAAATTGACACGCTTGTTTACCCAGGAAACCCAAAAGGGAAAACCTACTTTCGTTGTTGTGGTATTTTATTAATTGTTCTTCAGCAATTGGATCTATTACAATTCATGCTACTTTTAGCAGCTAGCAATCTATCTTTGAGAACACACTTGTTCTCCTACTGAATAGCCTTGACTTGCCTTGAGAATTCTTGATCTTGTGCTCCACAAACCTTGTGCACTTCTCCTAAATCCTTGTGCACATCATGCCGCTATTACCTAGTGCACTAGGTCTTCTATTTCCTAGTGCACTTGAGCCCTATTTCTTAGCGCACTAGAGGCCCCTATTCCTTAACGCAATTGTGCTCCTAAATATTAGCGCACAAGCTCCTCAATTTTGCGCACACACAAAGAATGATCTCACAAACTTGTTCGATCTTGTGCCTTCATCCCTCTCCTTATAGACCCAATTCAATCATGCAGGGAGGCCTAGATCAATTTAGAAGTTTGAGTTATGATTGTGAGTTAACTGAGAGTTCTATTCGTCCTCTGTCCAATCAACACTTGGAGTCTTAACTCATTCTCTCTCCAATCAACACTAAAGACTAACTCGTCCTAACTTAACTTGTAATTGCCACCTCGTCCTATAGTCAAAGTAAAGAAGACTCCACGTAATTGAAGCTCTGACTCTACGCATGCAATCTTGATGATTATTCTAGTAAACTGGAAATAAACCCATCGTAACTAAAGTCTATCTCAAGAACTCGCACTCATGCTAGAGAAAGACAAACTCGTGGTCTTTACTGGCCAATGCACAAGCAAGAAGGCCTTCACTCGCTTCATTTTCAACACAAGATCATTGTTTGACAAACAAAATATCACCTACTAAAATTCTATTACAAGTTTTTTGGGTTCTAAAGAGCCTAGGATAAAACCAGTATTTGTAAAACCCTAAGCAAATAAATCAATGAACAAAACATAGTTGAAAGGAAAGACAAATCAAATGTTAATTATCTCTTCAACTTCACTTAAAAAGGGGTGAAAGAACCCTTAAGATAGTCTCAAACAAATTAGAAACCGGAAAAAATCTTTGTAGTACTCTCAAATAAGGGGCTTCAAGTAACATTGGGGATACAAGTTTCAAAACAACAAAGACCCAATGTATTAAGGCACATAATGAAAGGTTGTGGTTGGTGGTTGGTGTTGAAGGAGGACGTTTACTAGGACAAAGTCATGCATAAATAGAGTTTTCCCTTATGGGGAAATTCCATGGGAGTTATATCTCTGAAGTTTCTATGATAAACTAGATTAAATGTCATTGAGGTCTCTGTTAGGATATAGCCCATCCTTTCATATTTTCAAAGGATGGTTGATGTTCCTTTACAAGTTAGCCCAATACTATGAAATAACTTAAGGGTGCTTAGTTTTGGAGCATTTGTTACCTATCATTTAAGCCTTATAGTCCCTATTTTGACCCTATAAACCGAAGTGTAAGTTTACAACCCGTATGGGAAAAAATTTACTCTCCCTTGTAGTAAATTATGACATCCTCTAGTTTTAGAAATGGTAGGGAAACAAATAAGGAAATTCATTGCTATGAATTATCAAACCAAGAACAAAGTCCCACGCAATATTGCAAGCAATGTGTGAGTTGGAACTGAGAGAGGGTTTTACACATATGTTGGATATTGTTTATAGATAGTGGGCTATTTCTCAAATTTCGGATTAGGTGAACACATTGTTCAGGTGCTCCTATTGTGAAGGGGTTGGTCATTTCAAAAGAAAATTTCCATTGTTCTCTTTTAAAGGTAATAGGGATGTGGTCTGGACAAAGATCCTACTCTTTATGGACATGTTGATGGTAAAATGGTGTTTCTTTCTTACTGTGAAGAGTAATGAATCATCTCAAGCAAACATTGAGGAAGTAGGTGGCATGGTTCCTTTGTTTAACATGGAAGGGGAAGAGCAGATGATAGTTGCTCAGAAAAGGGGTACAGTCTCCTAGTTTCTTTTCAAAGACTTATTCAATGACCCCAATTCCCACTACACAAGGTCTTTTTCAATGTATGGACAACCTATTACACCCTTACTTTGCTCCTTCATATCTATGTTGTGAGAATGTGAATAAGAACCTACAGAATTACCTAGTGTCAAGAAGATTGTTGCTTTTCATAAAGAAGTCAATAGTCTACCTACATTTTCCAAGCACGGGTCCTGGTAGAGATTATGTAATCTCAGATGTCACAGAAGGATCTGGAGGTCTAAAATTTATTGGTGATCCTACAATAGTAGAGGATAAAGATGGAAAATTGGTGTCATCAAAATGCCCTACATATGACCTAAGATCTTCTAGGGAAAAAGATAGAAGGGAAGGTGATATCAGAACATAAAGGAGCTAGTCCATTTCAATCTAATTAGGGGAATAGTGTAGGGGGGCGGAAATTGTGCATTCATCATATAAAGCAAAAATCAGAGAGGTAATCCAGTCAGGAAAATAAAAGACAATTCACAAGGACTTTAGAGCGGTGTGTGCCTCAAGGAAGGGTGTCAAAAAGATTGTTATGACTCTGAATCCAACAGGTATGAGTACTTCTCTCAAAAAATTGCAATCCACAGGCTAGCAGTTCTTCACAAACCTGACATTATTCTAAATCAAGAGACAATATGTAAAGGTACAGATATTGTTGATCTTCTGAGAAGACTTCTAAAGAATTGGGAGATTGTCTCAAGACTCAAAAGGTAGATCAGGAGGTTTAATTATTTCATGGAATAAACATGTCTTGTTGAAAACATTTGATATGCTCCCATCTGTTATCTAGATAGAACCTTTTTCTTTAAAAATGGATAAATAGCCCATACCAAAACAGACAAACTTACTGGGATGATTTCTTTCTGTCGAAAGGCATACAAAAGTACAAAAGGATTGTGTAATTAATGGGGGGACTGGAGCTTTGTCTTGAAGCAAAGGGAAGTTTGGAGGGAAAATCACAACATAGATGGTTAGACCCACTTACCATTTCTTTCCCTACATGAGATTGAAGAAACAAATCTTTGTGATGTGTAGCCTTTAAAGCATTTCCCTGCATTAAGAAATGATAGTCTTGCTGAGGAGGGTGTTGCAAAGACACTAGAAAATTTTTTAATAAAGGAAGGTCTCATATGAGAAGTTGGTAGATATAAATCATGCATTGGGATTGGGTTGATTTGATCATCTCCCCATATTTTTGCAACTTGAAGGAAACAAACAAAACCTCGCTGGGCTATCTAAATTTAACCCTCAGTGGCTTCATGACAAGGAATTCAGGGATATAGTGAAGAGGGAATTGGTCTCTGGAATCTCATATCTCTGGAATATATGACAATAATTTTAGAGCTATGTTGCAGGAAACGTGGCATAGAGGTCTGTTTCCGTACGGAAACGGGTACAAAACGCGGAAACGCGTTTGGTACGGCCGTGAAACGTGTTTCCGGCCGTACTGCCACATTTCCCGAAACGGAAACGTGGCCAGTACAGCCGGAAACGCATTTCAGGGCCATACGACCCACATTTCCTCATTAACTTGTTTTTTTTAATTTACTTTTAGGGTATGTTAGTGACTTCTTGTTGCTTCTAGATGTGTGTCTAAAGTTATAAAAGTGAATTTTTGCTCTAGTGTTGATATGCAATTCATCAGGAAGTTTGAGGGATATGCAGTTCATGGTAATGTTTAAGAATTCTCCTTTATTTTTCATTTTCATCCTTTTACTTAAATTTTTAACATTACCATGAAATGACTCAGGATGTTTGAGAGTGGTTTCGCCCTCATTGGATTTCATATGGAGAAAGTAGAATTTTAGATCTCACTCAAAATCCAGCAGACTTATTTGTTTTTCAGGATTTCGGGATTGGAGGGATTGCAATGTTTCCATTGGATTTTATCATGTACTAGGGTATGGAACTTGTATTTAATCAAGAGAACCAAGCCCTCTATGCAGGGGAAACTCCCAATAATCAAGATCATGTAGGGTACTAGGGTATGAAATGTGTATTTAATCAAGAGCACTAAGGTCGTTCGACTATGTAGGAGGAAACTCCCAATACAACAGTGGTCCTTCTAAAGAATGGGATGTGGATGCAGAAAATCCTGATTTGGATCTCTCTCTTGCAGCCTTATAGTCTTTATTGTACTTGCAGCTTCATATATTAATATAAATAAAGGCTGATTTTGAGATTTGGATATATAATAAAGGTTGCTTTTGGATATTCCGATATTTTTATTTTCATTATGTGATCATTCAAGAGTAAATGTGATGTAAATTAAATCTTAATGTTTAAGTGTAATAAATTATAATGTATCATTTATGCTTTATGATTGCACCTTTTATATATATATATATTCGCGTTTCCCCGTTTCCAAAATTTGGGGAGGTCGTGTTTCGTATCGCTTCCCGTTTCGGAAACTTGTACCCGTTTCCCCGTTTCGTGCAACTTAGCTTGAAACCTATTGTCACCAGGAAGTCTCATCAAATAGTAACAAAAAAATAACAAGGGTGAACTGAAAGTCTAAGCTTGCAAAGGAGGAGAAATAGAACTGGAGAGCTCGAAACATTGAGACAAGATATATAATTACTGGTTCCTATCCTGCTTACAATAAACGCAATGTGAAATCTGAAAATTCGAAGTAACCTTGTACTTAGAAATTCAAGAACCAAAAGGGGGCAATTGAAACCTTGTTGCACATTTGTTATCCACAGCTGTCATCGCTACTCATTATACTCTAGGGCATTGCTTTTCTAGAAGGCCTGACATAGACTATGATATAGAAGAAATAACCTGGATTATAATGATATACATATATGATGCATTGACATCAATATGACAATGGTAGCAGTGTGAAGATCAAGCAAAGATTTGTGAATCAATGTCTGCAGGACAAACTATATCCCTGTTATGATCTCAGTAAAGCTCCAGTTTGACGCCTCAAGGCAAGGCATTTCCTAAATAACAGTATTCATGATCTGAAGCTAGAACTTTGTTCAATCAAATTGAGGATGGTTAACAGTATGTCTGCACCTGTATACTTAGTCTTATATTCACTGACTATTGCAGTACCTTCGACTTTGGAATCTTGGATAAGGGGAGAAGTACCTTATGAATATTCTTTCTTGAAGATCAAGATCTTGGCATCTCATTTCAGGCCTTTGACCATCAAGTGCAGAAGCAGATTGTAAGAAACGGGGATGTGAACTTTACTCAATCTCTCATAGACCCTTACCATCTAGTGGGTGCATCTATATCCGAATCTCTAGAGGCATTCAAAGAAAAAGAGTTGAATCAATTAAGAAATATTTTCAGTAGATATTGTTCAAGCCTTCATTTACAGGCTTCAACAAGGAAAGGAGATGGTTGCAATGATCTTGTCCTTTCCCTATGATGATGTGATTGAACCTGAGTAGTAGTTGATGAAAATCCTCCTCCACCCTTTTTCAACCATATCTTCTGAAAGATCAAAGGGAGTAGAAGTATTTCAAAAAACTGGGAAAAGCTATGTGTCAGGCTTCAGCTCCTCTTCATGCAGAAATGGTTGAATGGATTAATAACTCCACTTGCCCATTGATTATTTCAAGAAGGTTGTCCATGTAATAAGGACTAATAACCAGTTGCAGATGACTCATTGGGCAAGGTCTCTTTTCAAATATTCAGAGGGAGCTATGTGTTGTGAAATGTAACTAGGTTCGGTCTTCATAATGACGTGATTATGATCTTTGTAAATGATGAAAAGAAGTAAATAAAAAAAATATTTTTGTAATGCCTTGCTTCATGGGTTTCATGAGCAAGAGGTTTATTTTAGATGGCTCCCATTGAGAGCCTTAGGATTTGTCAAAGAGTCAATGTCATGAAGACATGTCAAATGTATAGACTGTAAAATAGCCCTACAAAGACCAGCACAATTTTCCTTCTCAAGTCGATGAGGCAAAGATCTCATGTCGGCTTCAAATTAGAGAGTCACAGACACATGCCTTCATTGAAGAAATGTTGGCTTTCCACCTACTCATGTCAGCTTATTTATGAAGACCAACCACTACATATAGGGTGAAGGCACTTCGCATAAAACACAGTTCATAATTTCAAATTCTTCTGAAGTTTCGGTGATGGAGTATAGTCAACAGTTCGGTGATATCTCTGAGTTTTTCGGATGGGCAAGACGGATAATTTCGGATCTTTGGCACAGTAAGAGAATTTGGATTCCTCTAAGATTTTTCAGAGGGTAACCACAGTCAACAGTTTGGATATTTTTGGATGGAGAGAGCAGTGATGGGCTCAGACCTCTAGTACAGTCATTCGGATCTCTGGTTTTGATGGATAGTTACAGTCAAGTAAATTTGGATGTCATCACAGTAAGAGGAATTCGGATACTTCTGAAGTCTAGCAACCAAGCACATTGATTATAGTAATACAAAGGACAGTTAGGTGTCATGGAGGAAGACAATAAGAAGATCTCGGTGGTGACAAGCGTCCCAATGCTAAGAAGATCGGAGAGGAAGAGAAGAAGAGAAGGCATTCAAGAGAACTAGTGTCTTGGTCTTGGAGTGGCTAATAGGTCAAGGGTATTGGTCTTGGTATTCATCAATTGGAATCTCTATAAGAAGAATTTGTGTGGGTTTTCCTCTCAAAGAATGAGAGGTTTTGGCCCTAGCTCATAGCCTACATTCTGTGTCTCGTGTATTTATGTTCATGCATTGATTATTGTTTGATGAAGAACACTAATAATCTAACGTGAAGAAAATCCTAATCTAAACAAGTAAAAAGCATTCACAAGCAGTCACTAATATAAGAGAAATCACCTAACGCTAATGCCCTAGAATTCTCAACATGGTATCAGAGCTAAGGTGACAATTATGGAAGGGCGTATAATCTAAGAGACACTCAAGGATCGAATTTCAAGGAAAGCATCAAAGCAAAATGAAGTATCTCATTAAAGAATCAAACCCTAGATCAAAGAAGAATGTCTACTTCAAGAGAAGTCTTGGGATCATCAAATAATCAAGGCCAAAGCCTTATTTCTACTCAAGTCGAATAAATCTACAAATAAAGGCAACTAGAAGTCTACACCAGCAAGAGTATTAGATCCTATAATCTTTAGCAAAAGACCAAAAAGACCCTCATCAAGATGAAGAGATCTACAAGGCAAGGCAGCTAAAGTATAGAGAGGCATTTCTAGGACTAAGATCACATCATCTTGGAGATCCTAGAAGCATTTCTGATCTGCATTCATTCACTACCAAAAAGGTCGAAATATCTTTAAGGCAAGAAGGCATTATCATCTTCAAAAGCTATAAGGCAAGCTCCCTATCATTGCAGCAAGGATCTCATCCTTATCCGTGAAGAAGATCATCCAAGGAAGCATCAAAAACATCCTCATCAATCACCATCAACAAAGGAAGCTAGATCTAAAGGCGTTGACATCATAAAAGGAGCAATCTCCTTTATTGAAGGGTTTTTCACTATGTTGCCAAGAATCGTGGGTTCGGGGACGGGTACGGGGACGGGGACGGGGACGGGGACGTCATTTTCTGAAACAGGGTGCGTGGGTTCGTCGGGGGTATATTATAATTTATATATATAATATATAAATATTATATTTTATAAATTATAATATAAGTGAATTTGTATATTTTTCAACTTTTAACAAGAAAACTAAAATACTTATGATTTAAACTTTAAATATTTAAACGTGCACATCATTGAACATTCAACATTCACAATGAAATTTCAAAATTGCTAGTGTTATATCAAGTGCAAATTGGAGTTTACATATTAGTAAGAATCATGATATATGTCCATTGTCTTTCTACATTCAAAATTTGCCTTGATGCATCTCCAAACAAAACTAGGAGATTTTAAAATACTAAAATAAAAATAGCTAATGGTGAACAATGGCTTCCTCAAGCCATGGCATCAACATCACTTAGATCTTCAATTAGCATGCTCTCCAAGTAGGAATCACTCTCATCTTGAGGCTCTTTCTCATCCATAGCAACTGGAGCTAGCTCAATAAGGCCATCTGGTTGTATCTCCTCGCCCACACACATAGCATCATTTGTATATTGGCCCCATCTCTTGAAAGGACCCTTCTTGTAACCAAGATCTTTTTGAGATATGAGACAAAGTGTGCTATGAATGTACACTAAGTTCTCTGCCTTCTTTGAGCCCAACCTATTTCTCTTTACTGAATGGATAAAGGCATAAGTACTCAAATTCCTCTCGAAAGATGCAGAACTAGCTAATTGGAATATTAGGGAAAGCCCATTAAATTAATTAAAAATTTAAAAATAAAAACTAAAATGAACCCGATTTTGGGGTTCCAAGTACCCATCATCAGGGTTCTTCGTACCTGTCAAGACAAAAGAACCCAATTTTTTTTAATGGAGAACCCGGTTCTTCATAGAAGAACCCGGTTCGTATGGGTTCTTCTCAGAAGCACCCATACAAGAATCCCACCCCCGGGTTCGGGAACCCGTGCAACATAGGTTTTTCATTTGGAAGAAGATCATCCAAAAGGAGCACTAATGCATCTTCTTCATCCACCATCAAAGTGATCAAGTTGAAGATTTCATCTTCACTTGTCACATAAGTATCTTGCTTTCTATAATCAAATTTGGTAAAATGACTTCGTTTTGCAAGGAGCTCTATAAGCTGGTTGGGTCATCGAAATTCCTTGCATAAGGAGGATAGGCATAGTCCTCAAAGAAGGTGAAGTCATTGAACATATCAATCGAAAGGTCTCCCCTGAATTCATGTAAAGGGATTCTTATGAAAGATCCCTCATATACCAGTATTGGAGACATCAAATAGATATATATGATAGGTTGGTAGAGTTATTCTCTGAAGATGCAATAAAGAAGGTCACGTCACTTAGATCTGATCTACTCAAATTGAAGGAATCAAAGGATAAAGAGTTATCTTCATAAGATCTCTATTGCAAGATCTGGGAGAGATAACATTGTTCTAAATGCACTAACTGATGAACAACGTAACAATGTCTATGAGGATAAAAAGGCTATCTCATTCAACAACTCGTAATTTCTATGCAAGATAGAAGAAGACAGGTTGAGGGCAAAAGTATTCAAATATTTGTCGGAAGGATAAAGAACATAGCTAAGATTCGATGCTATAAGCACTGCAAGAAAGATTGCCCTAAGTTCAAGGACAATAACAAGGAAGAAGTCCATTTCACTGAAGAAGTGGAGGAAGCTGAAAGATGGAAGTCCAAGGAAGAGGAAAAGCATTAGAAGTAAGAGCTCGTGACATCACCATAGGAAACATGAAGGATGTCTGATAATCAACTATGAAGGATATAGCTCTTGGTGACCTCAATGAAAGATCAAAGGAAGAAGTCATCCAAGACAAGTCTCATCATGTATCAGTCAAAAGGGAAACATCTACTGAATAAGGATATGCAAGATCCTCAAGATTCTCTGATGGAATCCTCATCGAAGGATTCACCGATCTATAATGGAAGCAAGTACTTCATCAGGAACTCCAACTTGTGGAATTCATGGATGATGGTATGATGACATAAGAGATGAAGCAAATCAAGGGGTTGAAGATCTTGCCAATCAAGGAAACTGCTGAAAGAAGCCTAAATGACCTAAAGGTGAATGAGGTATGTATGCTTATATTTGTTTTTATAAATTCATGTTGTATAGTTGCAGGTAACATGGATCACTGCTCGATCTTGAGAAGCATGATCAAAGGAAAGGAATCTCCTCCTATGAAAGGCTACCAGAAGGCATGGGTCACACTAGATGAATTCAACATAATATGTCCTCATATGAAGTATGAGATGACTGACTACAATTGAGGAACTTTGATTGAAAGCTCCTAAGAATGAATTGTGTGAAGAAAGGAAGGAAGAGATCGTGAGATATGCAACCATGTTAAAGGCAATCAACATCCGAAAGACCAAGAAGATTTGACTAAGAAATCTCCCAGAAAGATATGAAGACTCTGATGGAAGTCTGAAAATGATGGAGACCCTTGACAATGGATATCTTCGTGAAATATGTCAACATGTATGTAGGATGCTAATGCACACTAGAAGATGTCATGATGAAAGACCATCACAGAGGTAATTTTGATTTAAGTGTTCATTTCTTATCTTTGAACAAATATCTAGATGGGTTTATGCAGGTCTGCCAAGGGAAGCAACATGACATGAAGCAAGTCCAAATGAAGACTAATGGATCACTTTTTGATGAAAGGAATAATGACATGACTGACCCATGGATGAAAGTGATGGATGGTCTGTGCCCTATGTAGAAGCTACAAAATATGAAGACTCCTTGCAAAGAAATTCATGACATTGAACGAAGGAGCTCTTCAACTAGTTGGTTGAGGAGCTGTTGTAGGTCCCTAATCAAGATGGAGCCTAGAATTCCTAAGCTAAGATGGAACTTAGGTACATGACTTCAGTAGGAATGAGTACATTCCATTATTGGAACTAATATGTCCTCCCTAATTGAGAGGGAGAGATACACACTACATTCTTGTCTTCACTTGGGAAGAAAGAAAGGACGATTGGGTAACCATCTAGCATTTGATACTCTTTGAGAATGTGGTAGGGCATTCAAGGTAAGAGTAGTTGTGGACCGATATTTTTTGAGGATTAGCTACCCAAAATAAGAATAGTACAATGGAAGGTCATACTCTGTAAACAACCGGATGGAGTATGTACCTTGAGAGATAATAATGATTTTGGTGTCTAAAAATCATTGGTCTCGCCAACATTGTGCTCTGATCATTTGGATAGAGCTATTAGTGAAGGCTTTGCTATGTAACAATGTTGATGAATATGATGCTAGACAGATGGGTTACCAATCCGAATCTTCTTATGAGAAATTCTTCAAATTGAGAATGACCAAGTACCATTATGAATACCTCCCTAGTTAAGAGGGAGTGTTGTAAAATGTAATTAGGTTCGGTCTACATAATGACATGTAATTATGATCTTTGTAAATGATGAAAATTATTTTTATAATGCATTGCTTCATGGGTTTCATGAGCAAGAGGTTTATTTTAGATGGCTCCCATTGAGAACCTTAGGATTTGTCAAAGAGTCAATGTCATGAAGATATGTCAAATGTATAGACTGTAAAATAGCCCTCCAAAGACAAGCACGGTTCTCCTCATGTCAATGGGAAAAGATCTCATGTCAGCTTCAAATTAGAGACACATCCCTTCGTTGAAGACATGTTGCCTTTCCACCTACTCATGTTGGCCTACTTATGAAGACCAACCACTATATATAGGGTGAAAGCACTTCCAATAAAACACAATTCATAAGTTCAAATTCTTCTGAAGTTTCGGTGATGGAGTATAGTCAATAGATCAGTGATATCTTTGAGTTTTTCGGATAGGAAAGACAAAGATAATTTCAGATCTTTGGCACAGTAAGAGAATTTGGATTCCTCTGAGATTTTCAGAGGGTAACCACAATCAACAGTTTGGATATTTTTGGATGGAGAGAGCAATGATGGGCTCGGACCTCTAGTACAATCATTCGGATATCTGGCTTTAATGGGTAGTTACAGTCAAGTAAATTCGTATGTCAATGCAGTAAGAGGAATTCAGATCCTTCTGAAGTCCAATAACCAAGCACAATGATATGAAGGCCAATTAGGTGGTCATGGAGGAAGACAGTAAGAAGATCTTGGTGGTGACAAGCATCCCAATGCTAAGAAGATCAAAGAGGAAGAGAAGATGAGAAGACAATCAAGAGAACTAGTGTCTTGATCTTAGAGTGGCTAATAGGTCAAGGGTCTTGGTCTTGGTATTCGTCAATTGGAATCTCTATAAAAAGAATCTATGCAAGTTTTCCTCTCAAAAAGTGAGAGGTTTTGGCCCTGGCTCATAGCCTACAATCTATGTCTCTTGTGTATTTATGTTCATGCATTGGTTACTGTGATGAAGAAGAACACTAATAATCTAACATGAAGAAGATCCTAATCTAAACAAGTAAAAAACATTCACAAGCAATCACTAATATAAGAAAAAGCAACTAATGCTAATGCCCTAGATTTCTCAACACTATGATTTAGAGGGAGTTGACTTTTGAAGTATAAGAGGAAAGACTTAACCTTGATACACTATTCCCTGCACTTAAAAGTTGTTGGTCTGCATTCACATATCTTGTGGATCCATGTTTATGTTTGTGGATAAGCCTCACATATTGAGTAATTGCTCACTGCTACACTGAAAATTGTGGCTCTAAGAACTCCATTAAGACTGAATGAGTAAAGCAGCCAACATGGCCATTTAAGTAAACTCCATTGTTGTATATTACAGGATAGGATTCAGAGAATCCTGGACTTCACATATTAACATCAAATACCACTTTATATGGTACCATGGCATGTTTTATCTACAAAGACGATGGATCTTATATTGAGCAGGTTGTCGTCATCGTGCACTTTGGAAAGATAAGCTTAGGCTTGTGGTCTCCCTGAGTAAGAGGGAGTAAGTATATTTAAATATTTCCCTCATCAAAATATGCAAGCAGAGGATTGCTAAGTGCTTCTACGATCTCTGCTATAAATCAAAATGTCTATAGAAAGTTGGGTATTCATCTATATGTTGTTGGGTGGAGCTGAGGCTCTCATTGACGATCCAATCATCAATATCATCATCAAGATCTAGTCTTCATTTTTAGAGAGCAACTTGGCACTATTCCCTACATGAGGGAATCCTTGGTTAAGATTGAACATTGAGCTCTGAGAGCTCCTGGGGAGCTTGGGGTATTGATTGAGCTATAAGCGACCATAGAGTTAGTAGTTCACCTTCCCCTATTGGTGCATTGTGTACAGGGTGAGTGGTTCACCTTCTCCTCTAGTACCCCATGGTGGTTGACATGTGTGTAGGGTAAGTGGTTCACCTTCCCCTACGATTGCGGAAACATGTGTGTAGGGTAAGTGGTTCAACTTCCCCTACTGTTGATGACATATGCATAGGATGAGTGGTTCACCTTCTCCTATGGCATATGAGCAGGATGAGTGGTTCACCTTCTCCTGTGGATGCCCCAGTGAGAGATGCATATATGCACATGTTGACATGTCAGTGAGACGTGGTTCATCCTTTCCCCACATGTAGGATGCTAGTTCCCTACGGTTGGTGGTTGACATGTCCGTGTGATGTGGTTCATCCTTTCCCCACATGTAGGATCCTTCCTAAAATTACTGGTTTACATGCGTGTAGAACGTGGTTCTTTCTTTCCCTACACTCAGTGATTTGCATGCATGTAGGATGTGGTTCATACTTTCCCTAAAATGATTGTGATATGTGACTAAAGGAAGTGGTTCATGCTTTCCCTACATGTGATTATGACATGTGTTTGTAGGATGTGGTTTTTCCTTTCTCTACATGTGGTTGTGAGCAGGATGTGATATAGTATTTCCCTGTTGATGTTCTTGCATCATCCTACCCATGTAGTCTGGGACACATGGGAAGTACCTCTCATCTAGCCAATGAGTTGAGAAAAGTGGTTTGGGACCATAGCACTACCGATGGACGCATCATGTACTGCCGTACTCCCTATGTCTAAGATGTATGATGTTTCTTCAACTTGATCACTTGGGATCGAGTCCGATGGTTATATGGACTGACTTTTGTCAATGGAGAGTGGCAAGGTCTTGTGACTCACTCTTGATCGATTCTTCTTTATTATTCATATCAGTGTTTAGCAAGGCAGAGCAAAGGTAAGATGAGATTTAGAGATGGTTCATTGTGACAGGATGGCATGATGATCGATGATGATGGATTGGCAAGAGGAATTCTCCCTAGTTGAGAGGGAGTGTTAAAATTGGCAACTAGGGCCAAATTCCACTTTTGACATCTCCTTTGGGAAAGATCATTGCAGCACTGAATTCCTCTTTTCGAGAGGACCAAAATCAACCTAAAGATCGTCAAATTTGGATAAGTGGAAGTGGGATTTTGAATTTATTCTCTCACATGAATATTACCTAGGTCGGCCTTATCTCTATGTCGGGTCAACAGTGAAATAGTCACGTCTCTTGATGCCCATCAAATTGTATATAAAGAAGAGTCCTCCATCATCATTTGATCATTAAGGGGGCAAGAAATCTCATCTGTTCTTGGCCATAGAAAGGAGCTCCTTGTGCAAGGGTTTGAAGATGGTTATTGGGTTTTAATTTAGGGTGATTGAGGGTCACAGGCATCTAGCATTAAGGCCGAGCAAAAGAAGGCGTGATTAAGGGGGCTTCATTGGAGAGAATTCTTCCTCAATTCGATGCACCGCAGGCCCTGTCCTATTGCAGTGTCAAAATCCCTTGTTTGGATTAGCCTTAAAGGAGTTGCGGGCTTGTCCCTGTCATTGCAGAAAAGACTGAACCTTTATGTCTTATTATGAGGCCTCATCTTGGGTAGAAAGGTTGTTGCCCATTTGACTAAATGTTGCTTCAGGAAATAAGCCACAGATTTGCCCAAGTATGACCAGCCCTAGCTCCAACGAAATGATGCACCACGCTTAACTTGAAGAGCTGCAACTGTATGAAGACAATTTTGAGTTGTCAAGTAAAAATGCGGTGAGCCCTAACCTACAGCAGTTTGACTTCAGCTTCAGAGGGCAAATTGGTTTGTTTCAAAATTACATTTTTGGGCCATTCATTCATCGTCTAATTGTACTCTCTCTTTGTTGAACATTTGATATTAATAATAAAGAAGAATTGTTCAAGGGTTTTCCCCATCTTGGGGTTTTTCCCTAGCCTGAACCATATTTTGTGTTCCCTTGTCTTGGTTTGTCTTTTGCACCTTTTTTCTATGTTCTTTCTTCAATTACTATCATGACCATAATGTTTTATGTGATGGCTAATGGAAAATTGCGCTAATTTGGATCTCTTAAGTAACTATCCTATGTAAAGAACATGTTAACTAAAATTAACACTTATCCTAAATCGGCTTAATGGAGTCTTCAATGGCTAAATTCAATGAGAACGGTTTTGATGGACTAAGGGGGGATGACTTGGGCATCCACTTGAAAAACCCCAACTATTTTCCTTGTGAGGGGAGATTAAATATAAGGAATGAAGAATCAAAATTTCCTTTTAGGCTTTAAAAAAACAATTTTGATTGGAATAATGGAGCCAGATTTCAACATAGACGTAGCATTTAGCCATCGCATGCCCTACTTCACAAATATTATACGCAAAATATAGAATATAAAACATGAACTTACAAAATTTTCCAAAGAAGTACTTCTTTCAATCCCAGAAAAACATTTTCGTGCAAAATACCATTTTCAAAGATATTTGCACCATAGAAAAATCACCTTTCCCAAGTAGCAAAAAAGGACCAATTTGCACTCTTTCTCTAGAGAAGAGTAGAGAAGAGTAATGAATGTGTGATGATCAAAAACCCATGGGACACTCAAATGGTATAAACTCAACCACTCAAATCCGCAATTCCAGTAATTTCTGGCTGGATTTTTGGCAAGTTGATCAAAAAATATGCCTGGAAAAAGGGCAAAAGGTAGAACGTTTGGACTACACTTTTTAGAGCAACGAACTTGCAATATGCATCCTTAAGCTTTGCAACCTCGAGAAGAATATTAAACATAGGTTTAGATAGGTTTAAGCTAGTGTCCATTGTTACCAAGTTCAAATTCAAAATTGATATGATATAGAAAAAAAAATAATAAATCAAATGGAAAAAATCCATGACATAAAACATCAGGTATTATATTTTTTTTCAGTAAATAAAACATCAGGTATTATATATCTCACTAATACTAAAAATATATGTATTTTTTCAAATTTCATATTTTAATAGCCTAATCCAAAGGCATAATAACAGCATAACATGATCACTGATCACTCACGCTGATCACAGTCTCCTCAAAACTTCATATGCCGATGAAAGGCGGGTGCTAACTTGTTCCAACACTAAGAAAATGAAAAATGAGGCAAGCCAATTGTGACAAACTCGTAACGTCATCCGTAGACAACTACACTCCTAAGGTACATATTACACATCATATGAACCAAATCCGATTCAAGCCAAAAAATCAAACCGTATTAAATATTTCAAAACTATTTGGTCTTTTTGATTCACTCGTAAATTATACGAGTGCGCGTGCATACATGCATACAAATGAAGAAATGGTGTATCACCCTCTTCCTCAACCCCATTCCCACCCTAGATGTAAAATGCATGAGGGTTATCGTTCCCTGTCGCTCATTGAGAGACGGCGTTTCCAAAGTCAGTATGAGGACATCTTGTCCAAATTTCAATTCATTGAGGCAATTACTAGACCCGCGGTTCTTTATAGCTCCAAAGTCTAGGGATCGAGCTTGTTGCAGACATATTAGGCCAGCTAGGAGAGGTTCTATACCCTGCTTCTCAAACACATCATCCACTATAAGCCAACAATTCAACAAGCATTTTCTGTTTGGTCTCTTTCCTTCATAGAGACAGGTCTTTCAGAAACTCTAACACTAGGAGAGAGAGGTACCCCTATGTTGTTCTTTGCTCACCAAAGCCTATAGCCTCAAATCCTCCCACCCCAAAGGACATGCTTGAGGTTAGTTCTCAGCTTCTCCAATCGCTAACTATCTCCCCAGAGCACCTTCCCCTTCAAATTCTCCCTTGATGCGTCGAACCATCTCTTGCCGACTCGGCAAATTCTGAATTAGACCATCAGAGAGGATATCTACAGATGGTACATTCAAGTCACTTGAACCTCACTTACTTTCAACAAGCTTAAGCTCGAAAATGTCTTTTTGACTTTCAAATTCTGAATTAGACCATCAGAGAGGATATCTGCAGATGGTACATTCAAGTCACTTGAACCTCACTTACTTCCAACAAGCTTAAGCTCGAAAATGTCTTTTTTACTTTCAAATTCTGAATTAGACCATCAGAGAGGATATCTACAGATGGTACATTCAAGTCACTTGAACCTCACTTACTTTCAACAAGCTTAAGCTCGAAAATGTCTTTTTTACTTTCAACAAGCTTAAGCTCGAAAATGTCTTTCTGCCTAGAGCACCTTTTGGAGCCACAGGATGGCATCATAGTCCATCCCCACTCAACACACGCAAGCATTGGATGCATTCACTTAGATCCCACTGGGACAATTTCGAATTGGGTCTCATAGACTTCATATAGAGACTGACCACCATATACCACCATCAAATAGGATCTGCCCAATGTGCCACCTACAAGAGCCAGAGACAAAGATGCCCCTCATTTTTAAGTGCCCATTATACAATGAGATCAAAAGATGTTATCACTGCCTATATCGGGATTCGAGAGATTGCCTCTCTACCTTTTTCTTGTACCAATGCCAGCAATGCTTAGCCCTCTTCATCAAAGAGATTGTCAGCCACAAATCTCATTTCCTACCCACCATGTCCCACGTTGGGATGACCAGGACGATCACCTCGTCCTTCCATGCAGATGCATTAAACAACGAGCAGAAGTTCAGGGCGCACGAAACAATATAAGGGTGAGATCTCAAGGTCTCTTCTTGGCCTCTACCGAATATCAGTGAGACTAGTTTGGTGATGCCGAATTGTACACCAATTCACGAGGAGCCAGCTCCAGACAATTCCAGAGCAACTCACCCCAACCCATCCCATTACGTCCCAATTCCATAGGAGTAGCCACAAATGTATTAGAGTTTTTCCTTTTGACCAAAAATGTTAGGAGTATCTCTCACTTCTACATCCCCAGAGTCATACGAAGCATCATTAATTCTAGTGGACTTCGACAAACATGAAAAAACAACCTATCCTATAAATTATCTTTAGTTAAAATTCATTTTTTTTTCCTATTTCACTCGATCATTATTAGCAGACTATTAATTATTTTATATTGTGCTAAAATCTTTTATATGTATCACCATAGCACTACCACTTGTTTCTTCCATGTTACTTTTAGTATTTCTTAAAGAGTTGTGGTTACACTTCCGCACTGTATGCATGTTGATTACAATCTTTTTCAATCCCAGCTTTTGTGGTTATTTGTTGGACAGTAATAAATGTTACTTTTAGTATTTTTTAAGGATTCGTGCTTACACTTCCACACTGTAAGCATATTGATTATAATTTTTTCAATCCCATTGACCTGCTTACATTGATTATAATTTTTTCAATCCCATCGACCTGCTTTTGTGGTTATTTGTTGGACAGTAATAAATAATCGTATATTATAGTTTATCCTGTACACTAAATAAAAAAATAACCAAGTATTTAAGATTTAGATTGCAAAATGGATGTGCTCCTTGTCAACTCTATATTGAAAAAATGGAAAACCCTGATTTATTTCAAAGCCTTGTAGGAAAAAAAAGGTCCGTACGTGGAGAAGAGCATACACAGTATCTGCAGTGTCCTTGCTTTCTGCCGTGATCCTGTAAGCAATGTCTCCAGTCAACGTCCCTCCTGCGCCTTCGAAGTAACTCAGATCTCTATTCAAAACCCTCTGAAATACATAACTCCTTATCTCATACGCTACATCTAATGCCGCCTCCCACAGCAATGCCTGCTGAAAATACCGTGCCACGGACCTCGAAAGAACCAATGTCATGGTGAAAACAGCTTTCTTCGTCAAATTTCTCAAATCACCCGCTGCTAAAAGACCGGAAAGCTCGCCGATGCGCGGCACTGCGAGAAAAAGGCTTCCCACTGAGATCACAGCGCAAAGCCAAGCCTTCAAAATCGTTTCGCGCTGGCTTTCAACGAAGGGTTTAATGGATTCGAATGTTCGACTCAGGGGCAATGCGAGTGTTACAGCTTTGAATGGGGAATTATTTGTGCCGAACTTCGACGAATTGTGTTTCTCGGAAACTTTCGAATCCTTGGCATCGCGATCATGCGATGAGAAACACTTGGGTTTCCAAGTAATGT
The DNA here is from genome assembly GCA_000404065.3 of Pinus taeda. Lineage (NCBI taxonomy): Eukaryota > Viridiplantae > Streptophyta > Pinopsida > Pinales > Pinaceae > Pinus > Pinus taeda. The sequence goes on from APFE031598642.1 coordinate 224,646, forward strand.
TCAGAGAAGGAGTCGAACCCTTGACCTGTGACGAATGTGAGATTAGATAGCCAGGGTTTCTGTGCAGGAATCGAGAGGCAAAGAGATTTGGTTTTGTTCTGATGTTTAGACGGCATGGATGTGTCTGCGGTAGGGCCCGAATGTTGAGTCTGTAGTCGAACAACGCCATTCCAGATGATTGGATTGATATTTCCATGGCAATATGCATAGTGAACAGCAGCCTCCAGGGTACGATCCCGAGACATCCCGTCATGCGATGTTCATTGCTGCCTGCATGACTGGTTTAGATCGGCTACCAATTTTTCCAATTATTGAAAATTGAAAAATGTGATAGGATTTTTAGAAAAAGTGATATTCCATTTTCGATTCCAAATTTTTAAATCAAAATCTAGATCTATCGAGGTTCCAGCAAAGGGGTCAAATACAAATGGTATACCATTATATCGAGGTTCAGCAAAGGGATCACATACAAATGGTCGAGGTTCAGCAAAGGGATCACATACAAATGGTATATTATTATCTCATTGTATTGACGTTCTAGAAAGGGGTAAAATATAAATATATATTATATTATTTTAGATGGGATTTATATTAGGTTTAATTATTATTTTTAATAGTTAATTATAAATTATTAATTATTATTATTATTATTTTTAATTGTTATATAATTTAATAAGTGAAAATATTTTATTGGTAATTATAATTATTTTATAAGTTAAAATGTACATTACATTATAATTATATTAAGTTGTTATTTTATTTTTTATCTTGGTGATTTGTTAGAGTGATTTAAGTGGGGCCTAATATCAAATTTAGAGATTGCCATTATAATACTAAGACTATATTTGTAATTTAAGTGGGGCTCAATATCAAACTTAGAGATTGCCACTATAACACCAAGACTATATCCAAATACGCAAATAATTTATGACTTAGTAAGCGCTATGACTCAACAAAGGTGGGGGAACCTACACCTTGAGCCTTATCGCAAGGGACCAAAGATGTCCCCTCATGGGATTTGAAATCCGGTGGAGGGGATAACATTTCATTGTGTCAACCACTTAGTCTCCCCATGAGGAGATGTATATTAGGATAATTTGTAGGTGAATTGCGGTAGTTATGTTGATTTTAAATTATGGAATGTTATTTTTTGATGAAAAATAAGTACTTTACCAATCTAATTTTCTTCCTATAACTCATGAAATATATTTAACATGTATAACTCTAAATCCAAATTGACCAATTGCCTATCCACCTATGATAATTGTAGATATATGACCATGACTTTTTGAAAGAGTAATAGAAGAGAAAGAAGAGGTGTTGATTAAGAAGGTGGAGAGAAGATGATGGAGAAAAAACACATAATAAGTTCTGGTGAACGAAGGCAATGTGAAGGTGAAGAGTTCCCATGATTGGTGACAATCATGGATGATAGTGGAGTTTTAATGGGATGTGATGGGAAAGGGTTCTAGTGATTTATTGATCCAGATTTAAACAGGAACGCAATAAAATACAGAGATAACCATATACACAAAGATGCAGCGGAAATAATACTTCATTTCATTAATGGAAAATACTGAAATATGCTTACAACCGGAAATAGAAAATAAACCAGCTAGGGCGATGGTAGCTTATCTCTGAGAAGAGATGTGTGGCTACATGCCTCTGAACTGTGTTACAATGAGGCTCGAAGGCCTATTTATTGTTGAGAAACAATGGAAAAACCCTTCACATTCCAAAACCTGACCCTGGAAGATGAAACGCCAAATTGTGGGCCTCGTTTTTGGGTAAGTTGGTACATCAACTTCCCGGGGTCACGAATTGGTCGTCTTATCTCCGTTTGACGCGCATGATAGCCCGTTGGAAAGATCTCTCCGAGGACTACGACAGAAAAGACGATTTTTAAACAAAAAAATCGTTAGCCGTAGATTTCCCAAAAAACATCGTTTAGGGCCTCAAAATGGCTCCAGAAGTTTAGGACCCGAAAAACTGCTAAAAATAGTAAATTGTGCTATAATTAAGGTAACTGAAAAAAACTGCACGAAGCACTAGAGGGGATCCAAGTGGAATTAGCGGGTGGCCACCAATATCCACTTGGATCATTTATGCCCTTGGCCACTTGGCATATCCATTCAAAACATTTACATGTGCACGGGGAATATTGCCTTAGGATTATGGTCACGGCTCTATGGTTTGATATGATAGCTACCTCATCCAGGATTCATTATTCTGCAACTAAGGTGCTCATTCAGACTAGTTTCATCGCAAAGACAAGAGCTCTAACACAAGGACAGAGAACTTTTTGGAGATACTTGGTAAGAAATCCACTTAGTTTTTTGTTGATCGAGGTCATTTGCATATTTTTGGGTTGCTTGTTTGAGATAGGAAAATTCTCTATTATCTAGAATTTCATTATGTTCCTTGCTAGTTTAATTTGTTGGGTTGATGACACACCCTGTAAAGAGTCTCTTCATTTTAATATTGTAAATAGCAAAGAAACGAGGCTAGAAGAAAGAGAAACAATTTAATTGTTGTCTCTTAAGCAATAGAAACAATCTATTGAGTGGTTAGCACAAGCTTGTGAACTAAGTGATAAACCCAGAGCCTGCGGATATGCTTTCAGGTTCTAGTTAACCTTGCAGTCTATCATGAAGTGGTTCTCTTTGTTTACTTCAAGGAATGCATAGCACCAAATTTGGGTAATTCTGAGATGTCGGAATTAGCCCAAATACTTTTTGGGTTTTGTTGGACTAGTCTCAAGGAGCGTGCTCCTAATTTTGTAGAATTTTTGGAGGGGTTTTGGATCCTCAAATCTTAGTTCACCTATAGCAACAGAGTAAAATTGTCTGGGTTTAACACTTAGCTTGGAGGAGTCATTTTGAGTGGAGATTTTAAGCCATTCTCACCTGGGTATTTGCTTGCTTATTATAGCAAGCCCCAAGTGCACCCTTTCCATCTCTCGTTGTACTCAGATTTCATGATTATTAATAAAATGGCTTAGGATTATTATTGTTGTCCTATGGAGTTTCAATTTGTCTTTGCATGTGTTATTTTCAGAAATTGCATGGTTATGCTTTTGTTGTAGCTAGTACATGTTTGGTATTTCAGTGTAAAAATTCTATTAGGAATATTACACTCTGTGTGTCGTAATAGTGAACTATATTCCAAATTTTTTCAAGAATCATCAATGATAATTCCTATTCTTCCTTTTATCTGTGATTCCCTTGGAGGAGGAGGTTAAATCTTTAGGTCTCTATTTTAAACCTAGTATTGTGTTTGTTTCACTAAGTTTGTCACCAAGCATTAAAGGAATCATGTTTTTCCAATTTTAGCACAATAATTTTCAGAACATTTCATTTCCATCTTTAAGAACATCCATTGTTCCACAAACAAATCATCCCATTCCATCATGGCATTTTGGGTTTGCTCAAATCTTTTACATAAGTTAGATTTTACACATAGATTTGTCTCATCTTGTTGTGTCATTGATTGTAAATCTCACAAGTATTTAGATATTGGTCTCCATTATATACAAAGGATATACCCCTCACTAGAGAGATGTGCTTAGTGCTCTAATATATTTGTTTGAATGTATGTAGTCCGAAGAAACATCTTGATACCGAGAGTTATGATATTTACATTTTAGTCTAAAGATATATATTGAATGAGAAAAGAGACCATTTTGAACTAAAATCATAGAACTCCCAGCACTTAGTGTTTTATCATTCTATATTCACTATTTGAAATTGTTGTGTTTTTTGTGAAAATTTACCCTTTTTCACATTGTGGGAATGACATGTCCTACAAACTAATTAATTGTAATTGTAAATCTATCAATCAAAATGTTATAAATACAAATTCAACCACCTTTATTTCTATACAAATGGTCAACAAATTGTTTAACTAAATAGTCTAACAATAATAAGTTATATATATATATATATATATATTATATATATATATATATATATATATATATATATATATTATATATATATATAGAGAGAGAGAGAGAGAGAGAGAGAGAGAGAGAGAGAGTTTATCTCGAGATGGTTAGGAGAAATGATCGTTATCTTCCCCAACCAAGGTCGATTCCCATAAGTGTAACGATGAGCTTTGTTATAATAGTTTCGAGCATATGAGACCAAAATATACAAAAAACCCTTATTTGTGGGACAAGGGACCCCCTTCATAGCGATCTAACTATATACTCCACCCCTTATTTGTGAAACAAAAGAACCCCTCTATATAGCATAGGAGACCAGGGGTAACGCCTTAAGGCATTTGCGACGGGTGCGGGTGGACGACAGGGGCGCGCTGCGGAAGAAGTGCGACGAACGACATAACACTTATGCGGCTAAGTGTTGAACGCTTTATACGCCGATTGGAGGGTGGCTTGCACGAAGGCAAGGCCGACTCGTTATGAGGCGTTTTGGGGCACGTTTGTGGTGGATTTGGGGGTCGACCAAGGGGCGACCACCCCCACACATAACCACGATGGAAGCCTATATACGTATGAGCGTGGGAGCTCATTTGCCAATCAACAACTCGCACAATCTCTTTTGATCTTCGCACAAAGGCAAGAGGAAGTGCGCAGATAAGGAGGAGTGCGCATTTCTCATGCGCACTACTTGGTGAAGCTGCAGACTTGTTACTTCTTGTAAACGGTCGAAGGTTGGCAAGGTGTGCTGAGGTTGGTTGCAGATTTGTGTAGGACTTGGCAAGGGTGTTAGGTGGCTCGGGTGAGCACCGCCCTTCGTGCAAGAGGTGCACAAGATTGTTGTAAAGGCAGGTTTGCCTCTCTTTGTATTATTTGGCTAAGTGTGAGACTTGGTTCGGCCAAGACACGCTTGTATATTGTAACTGAGATTCTTAATAAATTGTCGGGCATACTCACATTACGGAGAGTTGCCCCTCCCCTTTATACTTGTTGCAATTGTTGATGTTCTTGTTATATAATTGCTATGGATAATGAATGAGTATGGGCTTCATTAAGTATAAAGGATAATTGCATGTTTACTTGGTTGCCAAACACAAGCTAAGTAATGAGAAAGTGAATTTAGGCGTAGTCCATGTGCACGAGTATTGTTAAAAAGAAGTGTTTGGTGGTGCCGCACCTCGCCGGCACGGTTGAAAGACCATCGTAGGCTTGGGGGCGTGACAATTGGTATCAGAGCTGGTGTAGCTTGCGGATAAAAGCTGAGACACAACTTGACAGTTGGTATCAGAGCAGGCTGATAACCGAGTTGATGAAGTATTGAAGCATTGAAGTAGCTCGGTTGGGCCGGTTTGATGAGTTGTTACATAACTTGACAGTTGATATTTGAGCAAGTTTGCTCGTGACAGTGGAGGCAGGTACTTGCAGGTGAAGGAAGCCAGTTTCACATAAGTGGAACAAGGGCCGGTTCATGATTGCAGGGTGCTTGGTGAAGCTGGTAAAGGTTGGAACCGTGTGTCATAGAATTGGGCAGGCGGTACTACGTGTTGGTCATACGATTTGGGCACTTGTCAGGTGGGCAAGTGGGACTGCGTGTGAGCAGGTATACACGGTTTGGGCATCTGAATGAAGTACGAACCGGAGAAGACAAAGTACAAGGCATGGCAGGTTTGGAAGAATGTGAAGGGAAGCTCTTGCGTACCTTATACAGGTTGAAGCGGTTGAAAAAGGAGAATCCCCGGATTCAAGAAGAGCTTGCAGTCTTGGAAAAAAATGTTGAAGATGAGCTTCTTCAACTTGGTTGGACAATGGAGCAAGTTGAAGTCGCAGATTGTGCTACCAAGGAAGAGGAAGTCTTGATGACCGATGATGTTGCAGACATGACCATGACTGAGGATGAACTTGAGATTGATCAAGTTGGACCAGGATTGTGCAGTTTGCAGACATGTATGGATGAGGGTACTCTCATGGAGGAACCTCATGATCATGATGATGATGTAACTACTATTGATACATGTGTTTCATTTGAGCATTTGGTAGATGGACCGTGTGCAGGGAAGGGCAAAGCCAATTTGCCGATGCTAGAGAGCATCTTACCATGGATGTTTATGATGAGACCTTGTATGGAGAAACAAGGATTGTTCATTGTTGCAGGACTTGTTGGTGTTGTTTGTGGCCTCATGGTAGAAGGTACAAAGGCCCGTGACAAGGGTGGAACTTGATGATCGTTGTGGATGATTGAGTTGTGCTTTAGCCACATGGCTAAGTGCCCGGCATGACTCACTGACAGTTTGAAGGGCACACTCTTGGGTGGACTTCTCATGGCCGAGACCAAGAGCAAGTCTTGGTGGAACCTTTGGTGGAGGAGCTATGATGGAAGGGACACGTAATGATGATGTTTGGGTGGACTTCTCACGGTCGAGACCAAGAGATAGTCTTGGTGGACACTTACGTGGAGGAGCTATGATGGAGGAAACTCATGACATGATGATATGGTTGGGTGACCGAGTTCACTAGACCGAAGATTGCAGCTTGGATGGAGATGACCGATTGTTGTGATGGGTCTACTTGGTTGGACTACATGGACAACTTAGTCATGGACATTAGGTTGGAGACATGGAGCATGGCAGTCTTATGCAGGGACATATTGTGGGTGCACTTGTAGAGATGTCACTTATGGGCATCCAATGAGGTGTACCAAGGCATGGATGTTGTGCAGATAGATGTGCTAGTGTGACATGGAGACTTATACTTATGGGCCTATGCAGAGGTTGTACACTCTTGTGCAACAAAGCCATGGACTTGGATGGAGTTGTGAGTAGGCTATGGGGCATTCTTACTACATGGAGAGCTGAGGCATCTTGCAGAGACCTTTGGGTGGAGACTTGTATGCTTGCTAGAGTGTTGGTTGGGGATGACTCATGGAGCTCATGATGACATGAGATTGTTGTGACTCTTGGAGACTTCATATATGGTGGACTTGGAGGATCTGATGCATTGAGGAGCTTGTTAGTGTCGGTCTTGAGCCCTCCATCGGTGATCAATAGCTCTTTGCATATGCATATGTAGGTGTCTCATCAGCATCAGTTTTGCATCCCGTTAGGCATGCCATAACACTGATGGAGGAGCCTGGTCTTGTCCCTTCTTGGCTTTGCTG
>APFE031598642.1:236855-280056 GCA_000404065.3 Pinus taeda
CTGCAAAAACTGAGCTTAATCCCCGCACCCTGAATTGCACTCCCTCCAATTGCCACCAAAAAACCCAAAAACTTCAAATCAATCCCCCATATCAATTTACTAGCCTAAAATCCTTGTTCCTAATTGGTCAACTCATCCTATTGACAAAAATCCATCGAGTTTTGACCCGAGAGAGCCTTCTCATACCTCGTAGGGCTAGCTACGAGGTGAAATGGTTTGATGTAGCCTTGAGAGTTTGTCTATCTCAGCCTAGGTGAATTCCAAGCGCTAACAGAGCTGAGGTCAGAGACTTTGATGCAGGATGGGGTGCATACTTTCAAGTACATGGATGGGTATGGCTTGAAAGAGTGACTTGATGTGGAGGATCGATATGAGACACTTTGAGGTGATGGAGTTACGATGGTGGTGATGCCTTGGTGGCAACACTTGGGCATGGGTTGTGCCGAGACTCAACTACTTTTTATACATGAGACAAGTGTATACTTCTTTCTATGGCAGACTTGAGGGATGACACATTGCAGATGAGATGGAGGTTGCTTCATGGACATGGGTGTGGCATACCAAGAGTTGGAGTTGATGAGATGGTCTCTTCATATTGGGGAGGCACACATATGGATGATGTTGGGATTGATGTGGCTGATTGCATATAGCACATTGACACCAAACATCATGGACATGTTGCAGATGAGATGAGGGTTACTTCATGGACCTGAGCATGGTTTACTTATGAGGATGGATTCTTGATCGAGTTCGGGATGTGGCAGGATGTTTTGAGAAACGACTGATGGTGGCATGAGGATGTTCACTCTCATGATTTGAGCGTGATGGTTGGATTAGCTACCCGACTAGTTCAGACATGGGGACGCGTAGTGTACGGAGATATGTTGACAATATGTTGGAGTATCATGGCAGCAGTTCACATGGGAACGACACATGATGAGGTCGACACATATGTTGCAGTGAGCATGTAGCTTGAGATGGAGGGGCCAGCCTTCCACAATGGAGCAGCATGTGGGGATTGTGACATGATGGTTGATTGTCATGGATTGAGAGGACTTTCGATGGTTGAGATGAGATGTTGGCACATGGTTGAGGTGTGTTAACACTTGTTGACATATCATGGGCAGTTTTGCACATGATGGAGTTGATGTACATGATGGAGTTGACACATTGTTGCAGCGAACATGTAGCTTGATGTTGGAAGGATCAGCCTTCCATGGTGGAGAGCAACATGGAGAGATTGTGGCAAGTGGTCGATGATCATGGACATCTATGACATACTTCGGTATGGACTATCTTGGTGACAATTGGTAACTTAGAGGAGACATGGTGGAGATGAGTCCTACATATGTTGCAGGGATGTTTGCCATATGTGGAGGAGTTGACATCATGGATTGATGCTTGGGGATGTTGTCAAGGACGACAACGACTTCCGGTGGAGGAGGATGTAATGCCTTAAGGCATTTGCGACGGGCGCGTGCTGCGGAAGAAGTGCGACGAAAGGCGACATGCGACGAACGACATAACACTTATGCGACTATGTGTTGAACGCTTTATACGCCGATTGGAGGGTGGCTTGCACGAAGGCAAGGCCGACTCGTTATGAGGCGATTTGGGGCACGTTTGTGGCGGATTTGGGGGTCAGCCAAGGGGCGACCACCCCCACACATAACCACGATGGAAGCCTATATACATATGAGCGTGGGAGCTCATTTGCCAATCAACAACTCGCACAATCTCTTTTGATCTTCGCACAAAGGCAAGAGGAAGTGCGCAGATAAGGAGGAGTGCACATTTCTCATGCGCACTACTTGGTGAAGCAGACTTGTTACTTCTTGTAAACGGTCGAAGGTTGGCGAGGTGTGCCGTGGTTGGTTGCAGATTTGTGTAGGACTTAGCAAGGGTGTTAGGTGGCTCGGGTGAGCACCGCCCTTCGTGCAAGAGGTGCACAAGATTGTTGTAAAGGCAGGTTTGCCTCTCTTTGTATTATTTGGCTAAGTGTGAGACTTGGTTCGGCCAAGACACGCTTGTATATTGTAACTGAGATTCTTAATAAATTGTCGGGCAGACTCACATTATGGGGAGTTGCCCCTCCCCTTTATACTTGTTGCAATTGTTGATGTTCTTGTTATATAATTGCTATGGATAATGAATGAGTATGGGCTTCATTAAGTATAAAGGATAATTGCATGTTTACTTGGTTGCGAAACACAAGCTAAGTAATGAGAAAATGAATTTAGGCGTAGTCCATGTGCACGAGTATTGTTAAAAAGAAGTGTTCGGTGGTGCCGCACCTCGCCGGCACGGTTGAAAGACCACCGTAGGCTTGGGGGCGTGACACCAGGGGTCCCAAAGTATACAAAAAACCCTTATTTGTGGGACAAGGGACCCCTTCATAGCCTTCTAACTATATACTCTACCCCTTATTTGTGGAACAAAAGATCCCTCTACGTAGCCATTTGACTATATACACTACCTCTTCTAGATATGAACATATTAAAAACACAATATTTTATATACAACCTTTTATCTCTCTCTCTCTCTGATGTATATAACTATATATATAATAATATATTTATATATATATATATTATATATTATATATATATATATTATATATATATATAACCTTTTATGTCAAAAAAATAGATATTTAAAAATTTGAAAATTTAATTTCAAATAATTTCTCATCCATTTTTATAAATTAAACAATAATCCAAAATTAAACACATCATTTATATTATTTTAATAATCTAATTAGCAACTCCTTACCTTTGGAGTCGCTCTTTTATAATTGTACTTAGAAGCAAATGCTCTGGAGATAAACCTCATGATTGGTTCAAGTCAAATTAAAGTCATAATTTTCTTTAAATGATATCTTGAGTCCTTTCCTCCATCAAACTACCTCTTTCTATGTAAGTACACTCTATCAAAATACATATCTCCTCAGTACACTCTGTCAAAGTACATATCTCTTGAGCAGTTCAGGTTCTCGCAGAACATACAAATTCATGATGCAATGACTATTGCCGAGGAATGCATACATTTGATCCATACTAAAAAACTAAATGTCATTATCATGAAGTTCGACCTCCAGAAGGCTCACCTAGACTGGGGATACCTGAAGATGGTTCTCCACAAAATTGGTGTCCAGGCCAGGTGTGTTAAGTGGATCATGGCTTGTGTCACAAATGTTAGCTATGTTGTTGTTATTAATGGTTATCCCACTAATTTTTTCAGGGCAGGGCGAGGACTCAGACAAGGTTCCTCATTTTCGCCATTATTATCCATATTGGCAATGGATGGGCTCAGCTTACATATCAAAAAAGTTGTGACAGAGGGTCATTTTGATGCATTGGTCTTGGGTAGAGATATCAGGATTTCACATAGTTTTTTTGTTGACGATGTGCTCATCATGGGGATGAACAACATGTTTGCATGGCTGACTTTATTTCATATCTTTGCAAAATTTGGGAATGCCACCGGACTTTACATGAACCTTCAGAAGTCTGCCATACTACATGGCACGTGTGATCTGAGAGTTATTGCATACATACATAGAATTTTTGGGGTGGCAACGGATACACTGAAGGGAGTATGAAATAGCTTGGTTATCATATTAATCCATGTCGTTATAAGGTTAATGACTGGATGTGGCTTGTGAACCGTTTTTATAAAAAGATCACTGGGTGGGAATTCAGATGTTTATCTTTGGGCAGTCGTATCACACTGACCCAATCGGTGATCACACAGTTGGGAGCATATTGGGCTCATTTATATTATCTCCCTCACACCATTATTAAGTATCTGAATTGGATTATGGCCAAATATATCTGGTCTGGTGCGACCAACATCACCAAACTCCACCTGGTTAAGCTGGATCATATTTCCTTTCTGAAACGGCTAGGGGGCTGGGGGATATTGAATCTGCGGAGAATTAGATGGGCATTATTGCAGAAGTCATTATGGAGGGTATTATTTGGGGATAGCATATGGGGTAATATCATAAGACATAAGTATCTAAAGGACCATGAGTTCCCTATTTGGATGTGCAAAGGGCGTATTGGGATCACATTGGGCTCGACCATTTGGCTCAAATTTCAAAAAAATCAGTAAATGTTTTTTGCAGAACCTATGTTGGAGACCGGGTTCTGGGCATCGGATAATAATCGGGTTGGATCATATATTTGGCACAAAAAGATACATAAGTATATCAGAAGGCCTTATACATGTATCAACAGTAATGGGATCTTCTTTTGGAACTAGGGTATTTCTGAATGGCGGGCTTATATCCCAATATGGAAACGATCGTGGGAACTGGGTCTAGATGGGTAGATGGAACGAGAATGGGAGCAGATTAGAACAAGCATGAAATTAGTTGGACTCTGTCGTGAGGCAAGCAGGGACCGGATTGCCTGGATAGGCAAGATGAAGGAAGGTGGCATTGAGGTGGCTGATGTATATAATGCTCTCTGCTACCAGGAGGTACACAACACTGAGGTATGTTGGTTCTGTAAATTCTGGAAAACTAAAATTCCCATTAAGATCATACTTTTTCTTTGGCTGGTTTGGAAAAACAAAAATCTAACATGGGAGAACCTTCAGAAGAGGAATTGGCAGGGGTCGGGGATTTATATTTATAATGCCCTTATTTTTCTAAAGTGCCCTATAATTGTACAGATATGGAGTTATATTGCTAGCCTCATTGGTTTCACTTATAACCAATACGACAACATTACCGACTGCTTGAGTTGGTCAAGTAAACAAAATCCCACATGGCGGAACATCCCACTTGTTTTTTTCTGGGAAATATGGGGATGACGCAATAAAATTATTTTTGAAAACTACAGGGATAATGATATGCAAGTGATGGGTCGTATTATAAGATGGTATACATTTGGAAAACAACATGACACCGAGTCTAAGAAGATTATTAACAAAAAGACAAGAATTGGGATTGAGTATCCAGCTGGTTTTTTTATGGTGTGGCACAAAGGAACAACTGTAGATGTGGTTTTTGGATAGTTATATCAAAGGAGTAGGAATTTTAGGTCCAGTGGGGTGCCAGCAAGGGCACAAATATGAAGGCTGAAGCGATGGCTCTATGGGGTCTTCTCTGGTTCTCACACTATCTTAACATCTCTTCCATCCACATTTTTGGAGACTCTCGGATTATCATTGACCATGTAATGGGCTGCACAAAAGTATACCAACCATTGCTCCATGGCTAGCTCAAACAAATTGAGAATCTTTGGGCCACATTCAGAGACTCTACAATTGTGCATATTGAATGGGAGTTCAATCAAAATGTGGATCGTCTGTCTAAGAGGGGGCTACAAGATGCACTGGATGGGAAGCATATAGGAATTAAGGTAGGAGACAACATAGTAGATGTTGGGGTGCTTCCACTTCCAGGATAGCACCCACTCATTGGAGGAGAACACACTTAATATATTTTGTTTTCTTTCGATTTTTCCAATGGAGGTTTTGACACTGTTTATATCATTTTTTTCTTGTGTATAGCATAATTTTCACGTAGACATATGGATGTTTTCAATTTAGATTAAAATGGATCAATGTTTGTAATAGTTATTTTTGTATATTTTTACCACTATGTACATAGACACAAATTTAGACAGATCTATATTGTGCTCACAAATAGGAATGAATTGTTACAATGACACTATCAGAAAGATCTATGATGGTATTGGCGTTATACAATGTTTTATGTACTGAATTTTGATTGGATATATATAATGCTTTTTTCCTACTGTGAAAAATGAAAAGAAAACAAAGAAGAAGTTCATTCCAATGTGACCCTCAAACTACTGACTAGGTAGATATAGCTCTCTTATTTGGCAAAGTAAACCAACGTTTTGTGTGATAGGACGGCACGTGTTCCTCCCTATTTATTCTTAGTCTTTATTTTTTAGCAATAAATAAAGGCATTGTCTACTACGATTGTAATTTTGTTAGGAAAAACATTTTTTTCTTTGAATCTAGCTATTTTTCTTTTCAAAAAATTTAACCATAAGAGCATTTAAATCGTTTTTATGGTGGAAGTGGATTTAACACCATTTAAAGCCCCAGGAGCACCCAAAATCCCAAAGCTCAACAGCTATAACCTAGATTTCAGAAAAATTCTGCCAATTTTTAATCAAAAATCTTGCCAGACTTTCCAATATTTTCCGGGCAAAATTGTGGCCTCATTAAACTATCTATAAATATTTCTCCCCTAGAGCTTCCTTATTTGTCCTCGTCTTTAGTGTTTTGTCCAAAATATTTATCAGTGGAACTTAGGTGATATTATTAAAGGTATAGATGTATTTCCTATCTATTCTTGATCCTCATAACATTTTGATGAAGTCTTGAAGAACATGTCACGTAAAAGTTGTTCAATTTCAAGTAATATAAGATTTCACAGAAAAAGGCAATGTATCAGATCAAGAAGAAATTTGTCCCTAGACTATCTTTAACCTCATGGAAGTTAAAATAGTTCTCTTTTTTTCCATTTTTTTAAAGATATAGATTTTTTCAATAAATAAATTTAATATATCTAACTCTCTATATAACCAACCAACATTGTACTAGTTATTGTACTTGTTATTTTCAAAAATAAGCTTCAGATAGCTTTATATCTAAGTTATGCATACAACACTCTCTTTTGGCATCTATGACACCACCCTTAAGAACCGGGAAGGAGGGACTAGGAAGCAGAGATTAGGAAGAGAGATTGAGCTTATGTCTTCCCTGGGCAAGTGTGACTCGTGTAATGACAAATGTGAAAGAGCGATGACAAGACTGGAAATATCTGTCTTAGTGTACTTCCAAGGATCAATGGGTACTTTTGAGAAAGGGAAAAAAATACAATCCGTTTGAAACGCAGATTTGTTACTATCTTTTCTTAATACCTTAATACAATTATAAAGAATCTAACAATATTCAACAAGAAGATTATAAGCTTTCGATTCTTCGAATTCTATTCAGTGTGAAACTACTTCTTTATACTGAAGATTATAAGCTTTCGAATTCTATTCAATTTGATGCTACTTTTGTATACTGAGATTTGTACAGAGACTCAGGTGGTTTTGACCTCCTCCACAATGAAATGGGATCATATAGACAATGTGTGCAAAGAAGATTTGGAGCACGATTTTCTAAACATGCTACCATCAGTTTTTAATGCAGCTATAAAGAATTTAATTTAACAGTCTTCGACATAAGGCAAGAATTTAATTTAACAGTCTTCGACATAAGGCTATAAGCTTTTGAATAAAATTTCTATTTAATAGGTAATTGCTCTTTTTAAACAAAGATTGGGGCAGACATACATAAAGTTTTGAACTTTTCCAGGATGAAATGGGAGAAGCCTTGTTAAGCATGACATTGACTAAGTTTCTGGTCTGGAAAAAACTGTGTCTAACATTTCTGTTTTTCTTCTCTGGACTAAGCTATTGGAGAGATCCAGAAATAAATAATTATAATACAGGATTTCGTTCACAAATGTTCGTTCAGTACATCAATTGGGTGGATTTAAACCTGTACATTACTACAAGAAATATATACAAATAAATTCAGAAGTAAATAACTCAAGTACAAATTATGTCTCTACGTCTCTAGACACATTTGGCTTTAATTGTGAAAAAAGAAATTATATATTGTCTAGATCCATTATCTTGATGAGAAAACAAGTTTTAGAAATACCTGCAAGTCAGAAGGTGAATGAAGTTGTGCATCCACGAAATCAGTAATTTCTCCGACTAAAGAGCAGCGTCCATATCCATCTGGGCATCTATCACTGAACCTGGCTGCTTCTCTTCTCATAATAAAAAGAGACACAAAAAGAAACAAAAACACGATAGAAAATATAGTTTCTTATATATTTTATTTTCTGTTCTTAAAACAATCATAAGAAAATCTAACAATCTTCGACAAAAATGTTATAAGTTTTTGAATTTTATTTAATTTGAAATTATTACGATTATAATTTTGTTAGGAAAATTATTTTTTCTTTAAAGTTATTTTTTTTTTCAAAAAATTTAATTATAGGAGTGTTTAAATAATTTTTTTAAAGTGGAAATAGATTTAACACTATTGAAAGCCTTTGGCCTACCCAAAATCCCAAAGTTCAACCGTTATAACCTAGATTTCCTAAAATTTCTGTCAAATTCTAATCAAAATCTTGCCAAACTTTTCAATATTTGCCCAGCATAATTGTGGTCGCATTAAACTAATCTATAAATATTTCTCTCGTAAAGCTTCCTTATTTGACCTGGTCTTTAGTGTTTTGTCTAAAATATTGCTCCCTCGAACCTAGGTGATATTGTTAAAGGTATAGATGTCTTTCTTATCTATTCTTGATCCCTCGTAACATTTTGATGAAGTCTTGAAGAACATGTCATGTAAAAGTTGTTCAATTTCAAGTAATATAACATTTTACATAAAAGGGTGATGTATTAGATGAAGAAGTAATTTGTCCCATAAGCTATCATTAGCCTTTTGGAAGTTAAATATATATATATATTAATTATATCATATATATATTTATATATTTTTTTTTTTTTTTTTTTCTTTTATTTAAGATATAAATTTTCTCAAAAAATAAATTTAATTCATTTAACTCTCTATCCAAATCACAAACATTGGACTAATTGTTTTCAAAAATAATCTTTAAGATACCTTTATATCTAAGTTATACATACAACTATCTCTTTAGCCTCTTGGAAGTTAAAATATATATTTTTTCTTTTTCATTTATTTAAAAAATATAAATTTTCTCAAAAAATAAATACATTTAGCTCTTTATCCAAATCACAAACATTCGAATTTTCAAAAATAAACTTTCAGATACCTTTATATCTATTTTATACATACCACTATCTCTTTTGGTATCTATGACACCACCATTAAGAAATGAGATCTTTTGGCATCTATGACACCACCCTTAAGAACTGGGAAGGAGAAACTAGGAAGGAGAGATTAGGAAGAGAGATTGAGCTTATGTCTTCCCTGGGCAAGTGTGACTCGTGTAAAGACAAAGACAAATGTGAGAGCAACAGTGACAGTCTGGAAATATCTGTCCTAGTGTACTTCCAAGGATCATTGGGTACTTTTAAGAAAAGAAAGAAAGAAAAAAAAACTACAATCCGTTTGAAACGCAGATTTGTTACTATCTTTTCTTAATACCTTAATACAATTATCAATAATCTAACAATCTTCAACAAGAAGATTATAAGCTTTAGAATTCTATTCAATGTGAAACTACTTCTTTATGCTGAAGATTATAAGCTTTCGAATTCTATTCAATTTGAAACTACTTTTTCATACTGAGATTTATACAGAGACACATAGGTGGTTTTGATCTCCTCCACAAAGAAATGGGATCAAATAGACAATTTGTGCAGAGAAGATTTGAAGCACGATTTCCTAAACATGCTACCATCAGTTTTTAATGCAGCTATAAAGAATATAACAATCTTCAACATAAGGCTATAGGCTTTTGAATAGAAGTTCTATTCAATAGGGAACTGCTCTTTTTAAACTAAGATTGGGGCAGACATACACAAAGTTTTGAACTTTTCTAGAATGAAATGGGAGCAGCCTTGTTAAGCATGACATTGACTAAGTTTCTGGTCTGGGAAAAACTTTTTGTCAAACATTTCTGTTTTTCTTCTCTGGACCAGCTATTGGAGAGATCCAGAAATAAATAATTATACTACAAGCTTTCGTTCACACATGTTCGTTCAGTACATCAACTGGGTGGGTTTAAACCTGTACATTACTACAAGAAATATATACAAATAAATTTCAGAAGTAAATAACTCAAGTACAAATTATGTCTCTACGTCTCTAGAAACAAATGGCTTTAATTTTGAAAAAAAAAAACTATATATAGTCTAGATCCATTATCTTGATTAGACAACAAGTTTTAGAAATAAATGGCTTTAATTTTGAAAAAAAAAAACTATATATAGTCTAGATCCATTATCTTGATTAGACAACAAGTTTTAGAAATAACTGCAAGTCTAAAAGTGAATGAAGTTGTGCATCCACGAAATCAGTAATTTCTCTGACTAAAGAGCAGCGTCCATATCCATCTGGGCATCTATCCTTGCTGCTTCTCTTCTCATAATAAAAAGAGACACAAAAAGAAACAAAAGCACGATAGAAAATATATTTTCTTCCTAGCATATATTTTAGTTTCTGTTTATTAATAACAAAATTTATAAATTTTTGATTTTTTTAATTAAAATTTATAAAAGACATATAAATAATTTTTAAAAGTTATTTCAGTTAGTCAAGTTCTCTATACTAAATACTTCACCTCTTAAAAAATTATAGGTAAAATCTCCTCTCGACACTCGTTAAATCTTTGGATTAAACCTATTATCTATACTTAATGCAGCCGCAAAAAATTTAACAATCTTCAACGGAGATGCACCGGATGTTTTGACCTCTTACATGGTGGAATTAGATCAGGGATTTGAAAATTCGCAGGTAAGAGGGATATTGACAATTTCTACTTGGAATATTTCAAGCACGAATCCCAAGAAAAATAATTCTACACTAAGTTATGTATCTCATGAAAACTTTTCTGTCTAATCCTTCATCTATCCGAACATTTCCGTTTCTGTTCTCTGGACTAAGCTGTTGGAGAAGTAAATATGGGTAATACAAATTCTCATTCTCATTTTCTTTCGATACATCTACGAAAATTAGGAAGATTTAAATTCATACGTCACTACCAGAAGTACAATATAAATAAATTTCGGTCGTAAATAATTCAAATACAAATGATATAGGAGGATTTAAATTCATACATTACTACAGGAAATACACTATAAATAAATTTCGGTTGTAAATAATTCAAATACAAATGATGTAACTTTACATTAATGAGAAATAGCTTTAAACTCGTTACTACAATGAATACATATAAATAAATACAAGATATATGAAAAAACCGATACCAATGAGAACATAAAGATATTAAAGTCCATCCATCATATTTCAACACAAAACGATAATTCAATGCATATAGTCTCGATCATTATTTTGATCAGTAAACGAGTCTTAAAAATACCTGCAAGTCCAAAGGCGGTGAATGTTCAATGGAGTTGTACATCTATGAAAGCAGTAATTCCTACCTACCACTGAGTAGCAACATCCATATCCATCATATCCATCCAGACATCTATGAGTGAGCTTTGCTTCTTCTATTCTCATAACAAAAAGAGACACATAAACCGGATAGAAAACTAATATAGATTTGTTAGTATCTGGTCTTAATACAATCATTAAAAAAATAGAAATAAAAATTTAACAATCTCTAAGAGAAAGGTTTCAAGTTTGTGAACTACTTTTTTTAAACTAAGATGCGTACAAAAACACAGAGTTAGTTTTTGACCTCTTCTAGAAAGGAATGGAATTGGATCAGCGATGTTAAGCAAGACATTGATAATTCTTACAAAATATTTGAAGCAAGATTTCCAAGACATGCTAAATGTAGTTATAAATAATTTAACAATCTTCAATAAGAAGGTTATAAGCTCTTGAATTCTTTTCAATATGTAACTGCTTTATTTAAATTAAGATTCTGAATGGATCAGCCATGTTAAGCAAGACATTGGCAATTCTTACACGGAATATTTGAAGCAAGATTTCCAAGAAATCTATTTAACTGCTTTATTTAAACTAAGATTCGGAATGGATCAGCCATGTTAAGCAAGATATTGGCAATTCTTACACCGAATATTTGAAGCAAGAATTCCAACAAATCTATTTAAACTAAGATTCGGACAAGGATACAGGTAGTTTTGACCTCTTCCAAAATGGAATTGGATTAGCCCTGTTAAGCGAGACATTGACAATTTGTGTCTCAAAAATTTGAAGCACGAATCCCAAGAAAAAATTTCCAGAATAAGTTCCATGTCTCATGACAACATTTTGTCTAATTCTTTATCTGCAAATATTTCCATTTCTGTTCTATGGAAATTGACAATTTGTGTATGGAAGACTTGAAGCACGAATCTCAAGGAAAAATATTTCAGACTAAGTTCCAGGTCTCGTGAAAACATTCTGTCCAATTCTTTATCTGCAAACATTTACATGTCTGTTCTATGGACTAAGCTACTGGAGAGGATTCAAAAGTAAATAATTATATTACAATTTTTTTTTACTATATCTACAAGAATTAAGTGGATTTAAACTAGCTCTGTTTTCTGGACGAAGCTATAATTGGAGAGGATGTAAAAGTAAATAATATAATACGCTTTTTTCGCTCTGAAAAAAATAATATAATACAATTTTTTTTTCACCATATCTCTAAGCATTAAGCGGATTTAAACTAACTCTGTTCTCTGGACTAAGCTATTGGAAAGGATGCAGAAGTAAATATGGATAATACCATTTTTTTCACTATCTCTAAGAGAATTAAGCGGATTTAAACTAGCTCTATTGGAGAGGGTCCAGAAGTAAACAAAGATAATACAATTTTATTTTGTTGATTCTTTTTATGAGAATTGGGTGGGGATTAAACTTACATTACCACATTAAATATACAATAAATTTCAGAAGTAAATAACTCAAATACAAATCTTCTCTCTGAATCTATGAAAAATAGATGGCTTTAAACTCATTACTACACTAGATATAAATAAATAAATATAACATTTCATATAAAAATAATAATAATAACCTATTCATATAAAAATAATAATAATAACCTAAAAAAACAGCATCCCAACCGGAACATTTATAAAAATATCAAACACTATCAATTACTTTCTAACAGAAAACAATATTTCATTATCTCGATCCTTTATCTTGATTAAGAAACAAGTTTTAAGAACACCTAAAAGTCCAAAAGCGGTGAATGAAGTTGTGCATCTATGAAAACAACAATTCCTCCCACTGAGCAGCAACATCCATATCCATCCGGACATCTATCAGTGAGAGTTGTTTCTTCTCATAACAAAAAGAGACACGAAAAAAACAAAACGAAGCACAGACCGAACAGAAAATATCCATCAGCCGGCCATCAAACAGAATATAAAAGAATGGTGAAAGATCAGAGCAACCAAAGGTTTACAGAAATAAAAAAGAGACACAAGAGAAAATGTCCAAATATGTAATAACAGAGGAAAACTGTGGAAGACCAAAGCAACCACACGTACCGATAGAAGCAGAAACACAAACAAAAACATGTCATGAAAACCAAGAAAGACCTGAGCAACCAACATTTACAGGCACAGAGAAGAGAAGAGAAGAGACCATTATAAAGCTATGCCGCGGGATGCATTTTTAAACAACAGCAGCTCAAAAGCCACGTCTCGCTCCCACTATGCAAATCGAATGCCATGTAGATGTGCGTTAGATAATATTCCACCCACCTCCCGCTACTCAACAATTACATCAAATGCCACGTAGATGTACGTCAGAGAATATTCAAACCAGTTCAACATTTAACAATTGATAAGCCACGCTGCAGTATTCTCCCACTATGCAAATCGAATGCCACGTATATGTGCGTTAGAGAATATTCCACCCACGTCCCGCTACTCAAAGATTACATCAAATGCCACGTAGATGTATGTCAGAGAATATTCCACACAGTTCAACGTTTAACAATTGATAAGCCACACTGAAGTATGCGCTTGATGGTAAAGTTGATACTAAGGACGTGGTGGCGAAGAAGTCACGGAAAGAAGGTGGTTTGTTTAACGGAACATAACTAATTTTAACAGAGTAAAAAAATAAGAAAATAATTAATTAATTATTTTATAATTTAATTAAGTCCAACAAATTAAATTATAATATTACTTTCATTTTAACTAAATTAAGAATAAATAATATACAGTTTGTAATATAATGAAAAAATATATGACTATAAAGCTATAATAACTTACACTGAACTAAGAATGAGAAAAATAATTTAATTTCAATAAATAAATTATTAAATTGTAAATATATATAAAATTGAATGAATATAAGTATGAAGTATAGAAATTTTAGATAAAATGAGGCTAAGGAATACAATTAAAATATCAGTGAGTAATAATTTTATTATAAAGGCTTATAAATAAGAGATTCTAAACTATCAAAAGTAGAAAAATAAATATCAAAAATTAAGATAGAAAAAAAGGGGTGTGAACAAATGGAAAAGGGGAAATAAATAGGAATAAAAAAACTTAAGAGGGAGAAATCAGAAGAAACAAAAAGCAAGGAAATAAAAAAGGGAAATCAAGAAAAATCTACACAACAACTAGATAAAGAAGGAAAAACTAAGAGGAAGGGGCAGGGATCCAACAACTACTAATTTTCCACCCATCATCCTTGTTTAAATTACTCA
Source organism: Pinus taeda (assembly GCA_000404065.3). Classification (NCBI taxonomy): domain Eukaryota; kingdom Viridiplantae; phylum Streptophyta; class Pinopsida; order Pinales; family Pinaceae; genus Pinus; species Pinus taeda. Next base: position 251,206 of record APFE031598642.1, read on the forward strand.
ACCTCCTTTCAATTTCAATGGCTTCCCTAAACTTAAGGTGGTGAAAATGAGGAATCTTTGCAATAACTTTAGCCTCCTCAATGCATATATGACGCTTTGTCCTCTAAGCATGTTCTCATAGCTAGGTGTTCTCAACAAATTAGCTACTTGTGCCTTGAGAATTTCTAACAAAGACCACCTCTCTAAAGAGAAATCCCATCTTCATAACGTTTTCGTTAATAATAAATATAGTAGGCAACAAGGTCTTAAAACTTTCCTCAAAGCGAGCAAAGGTCCCAAGGTTAAGAATGACCCCAATGATTGTATTTCTAGGGTTCATCCTTTCATCCAGGGGCCACATACAAGATTGCAAGAATCCTTAAGAAGCATAATGTTCCCACAACCTTTAGACCCCTCAACACCCTTAGAAATTCCTTGAAATCTGTTAAAGTCCTAGTGGACCCCGTGGACATAAAAGGTGTTTATGTTATCCCATGTTCTTGTAGAACCTCATATATTGGGGAAACTGGTGAGTCCATAAATTAGAGGATTAAAGAACACGCAGCCGACATTAAGCATGGAAGGACTAGCTCTTCAGCTTTAGTTGAACATGCTCAAAAGACAAAGCATCATATATGCATTGAGGAGGCGAATGTTATTGCGAAGATTTCTCATTTTCATCATCCTAAGTTTGGGGAAGCCATTGAAATTGAAAGGGGGTTGAGTAATTTAAACAAGGATGATGGGTGGAAAATTAGTAGTTGTTGGATCCCTACCCTTTCCTCTTAGTTTTTCCTTCTTTTTCTAGTTGTTGTGTGGATTTTTCTTGATTTCCCTTTTTTATTTCCTTGTTTTTTGTTTCTTCTCATTTCTCCCTCTTAAGTTTTTTGATTCCTATTTATTTCCCTTTTTCCATTTGTTCCCCAACCCTTTTTTTTATCTAATTTTGATTTTCTTTTTCCTTTGCCTTTTCTGTTGAATTTCTATTATTTATCTTATATATATTATTTCTGTATTTTATTGTGCTTCCTTAGCCTCATTTTATGGAAAGGTTTCATACTTCAGAGTTTTATTCATTCAATATATTATATATAATTAAATTTTATTCTTTTTTCCTTAGTTTAAGTTATTATGCTTTTAGTTATATATATTTTTCATTTATTATCACATTGTTAATATTTTATTTCTTCATTTAGTGAAATGAAATATATAATTATTTATGTATTTTGATTAAACTTAAATTATAAAATTATTAATTATTTCCTATTTTTGACTCTTTCAAACTGTCGGTTTGTTTTATAGCATTGCCATTCCGAGATTTTTCATTTCCCTATCTAACATTGTTGGTTCAACGCAATCACAAAATTTTTCTTGAAGTACTATATTATCATTATTAAAAAAATATTGGACAATATATTTATATTATAATTATAATTTATGTTATAAAAAAAAAAAAAAAAAATAAATCCATACTGTGATTCAACGTTATTTAATATATATATATCTAATTAATTGATTAATTTTACCTAATTTATCTTTGGCAAGAAATTTTAGAATTAAATTAGGATTGTTATTATTTTTAGTTTGTATTTATCAGTTATGGTAAAAGGTTGGCGTATGTAAGATTAACCATATTTTTCATTTTTTTTTTGGTTTTTAGATATCTAAGTAGAGATGTTTTTAGAGTGGAGTGAAAGGGTTATATGTAAAAGTTGTTGTAAAGGTCAAATAATAATTTTCATCTTTTTTTTTGAGTTTTTAAGGTTTTTAAGGGGTCATTGCATAAGAGCGTGATTAGTAAAGAATAAAGTTAGATATAAGGGAATTTTATCATTTTACGTGGTTCATCAAATTTGAGCTAATTTTCTAATATGGATAAACTTATAAGTTAACTAATAGATTTAGTCATAAAAAAAGATTAAACTTGAGGTTTTTATCCTTCGTCAACTACGCCTAGCAAAAAGCATCATCCCTATATTTAGCATCATCCCTATATTTTTATTTCATTCTCACCTGCTAAAAATGTATCTTTGAGAAATATTTCCTAATTTGACAAAATTTGTAGCATTAAGGCTACTACTCAAATTACTCTAAAGAATAATTTAAAGTGAATTCAAATTTTGATAATTCAAAACTTGTTATTAAGAGGATGCATAGTTCTAGCAAACTTTTAAATAATCATCTCAAATTCTTGAGTGATTAAGTTAAGAAAGTTGTAAGAAAATTTGAAGCAATGGAAGTTGGCAGATTATGAAAAAAGTGTCATCAAGCTAGTTGAAGACAAAGTGATTTTTAAAGAAACCAAGACAAAGTGATTTTTAAAGAAACCAGAGATGAGATTGTTCCCATTTTTGAAGGTTTATATGCATGCCATATATATTTCTTTCTTGCTTCCAGTGTCTTTTTACTTGGAAAAAGAGTAAATATATTTTTATTCTATGTTCATTTTCCAATTAATAGTTATGTTCATTTTTCAATTAATAGTTATGGCTATTTGAATTGACCTTATTAATATTTTATGGTGGGTATATGTTTTGTATATGAACATTCTTGTTATCATTATTAAAAAATTAGAGCAATAGCAAGTCAAAATATAATCTTTGTGAATGTAGATGACCACAAATATTAAAATTATTTCTAAAAAACTATAGATTAGTGGTTATCTATTTTATTGTTTATTAGAATTCTCAATATAAATTTCTTTCTTGAAAGTAATGTGATGAAAAAAACCTATAAATTAATACTCAAAACCTTAAATTATACTTTAAAGTTAATATAATTACAAATATCACATCTTATACAAATATAACATTTACCTTTCATAAAATCAAAATATATTAAAATATATCATAAAGTGAATATATTAAGGAAGTATTGTGTAATTTTCTCATTCTGTCATTAAAAAAAATCTATATAATAATAGTATTTATTATTATTTCCTTTATATTAATATACTAATATGAAAATCCATGATAATGTGTTTTTTCATTTATGTTATTGTTTTTTTAATTAATTATTAATATGGTTAGTATAACTATAAATATTATAGTATTATTCATTTATGTTTATGCTTTTTTTATTAATTATTAATTATGGTTGTATAACTATACATATTATAGTATTATTGGATAAAACTCCAATTTTAATAGTAGTTATACTAACTATTAGTTTTCATGGAATGATATAAGCTTATCTCTTTTACCTATAAAGAAACATGACTTTTAATAAGGATTACATTTGAGAGACATTATGTTTCTTTGCATATAATTAATGTTTGTTTAGCTTGACTATATATTATTAAGATACATGAAACTTATAGTACATATTTATTATCATTTATTTGCATGCACATATTTAATATCTTGATCTCTTAGTAAAATTATGCAAGGAAATCATAAAGACAGGAGGGACCTTAAATTGAACATTTGTTACTCAAGTATAAATGTGACAAAATCTTTGGTGGAAAGGTTGTCTATAAGGTTAGGTCAATCTACCAATTCTCTAATAAAACTACAAAAAACACAAAATGCATGTGATAAAATTTATTTATATATATATATATATAGAGAGAGAGAGAGAGAGAAAGGACATGTATTTTATAAAAGTTAAAGTATTTTGTAGACATGGAAGGGAGAGAGATATAGGTTAAAACATCATCTTTATTAAAATTATTTAAATAAAGCTTATATTAAGATGGGTTATTCTTTATTATTGTGGTCCCACAAAATTTGGTGAACCACTTTGTTGAAAAGCTACTAAGGAAAAAGTAAGGAGCTTTACACTTCTTAAATTGAATGCAAGATATTTAATTGATGTCTCCTTTTGATTAATGAATATGTTATAATTTTTAACGTACAATCTTTACGTTTCAACATATAATAATAAGGCATAAACACATTAATAGTATAGTTACAAATACAATATGATTGTGGGTTTAGCTAAGACTATTTTCAAATTCTTAAAGTTTCACGTTATTTCTAAAGTTATATATAATTAATTATGAAATCATTTTGCATAAAATATGATAAAATGGATTATGAAATACAATATATTAGTAGTGGCCTATTAAATTTGATTAGAGTATTGGTTAGTATTGTGTTCATTACTCTTGCTACCAAATTTCTTTGACCATATCTTTTGATATACAACAAATATTATTAAAAGGAAAGATCATAATTCTATTTTACTAAGTTTCTTTTCAATTTAAACTACATAAGATTGTATGACATGAAGATGCCCATAAAATCATGAATGAGATGGTATAAAGATCTCCCAATTTCTTAAATTTCAATTTTTCCCAATAATAACAAATTTGATTTAGATTAATATTTTTTTTAGCTTTCTATTGAAACTTATTTAATAATGTCAAATAATCAATGTGCAAAGATATAGACATCCACCCTAGTATCTACAACTAAAGATAATGGTTTTGAGTGTTCCAACTCCACTTGGAGTTAGTTTTAGCTTTTAGTTTGGAGAATGGGGAATAACTCCTATGTATGAATGTGGTTGTGATTTTTTGGTGTACAACAACCAAATATTTTCACTTATGAGGATGAAACTGTTGAGAAAAATAAATATTGGTGTGACCTTAATGAAAAAGAAATGGATGAAAAGGAGCATGGGGACGGAATTGATTTAGTGAATAGCCTTTTCAATACTCTTGATGGGGTTGAAACACCTAATGTCATTGACCTTTGAAAATAAGATGAAAGAATATGGTATGATAGTGAACTCAAAGGAACACGACTATGTTAATGAGTTTGTCACCCATTACAAATTAACTGGAGTTTAAATAAAGTTGGGAATATTATCCATCCTTGCATTGTCGATGTTGTAAAATCTAATGACGTCAAAGACTTAACATTCAAGTATGAACTGATGCAACATGGAAAAATAGATCATCATGTTCCAAAAATAAAACATTATATCTTCCCCAATAAAGACTCCTAAGCTATGTTGTGATAATCTTGAATTGTTAGTAGACAAGTTATCTAGCAAAATTCTACAAGAGGATCTCATTTAGAGACTTTTCCAGGAGTAGTATGCAAAAGTTCCAAAGTCCTAGTCCAAGCACTTGACTAGATATTGAACCATCACCATGGGTAGCAAAACGAAAGAAGGGGAAGAAAAGGAGAAGGGTTCTAATCAATGTTTCAATCATTCTAAGGTAAAATTTTATAAGTGGATAAGGTACACAAAAATCACATTAAGAGAATGATATGTGCTACCAACTAATCAATTCTAATTGTAAATATGCGCACACACACACCAATTGGTTTTATCTCATGATGGTTAGGAGGAATAATTGTTATCCTCCCCACTCAATGTTAATTTTTACAAATGACATTATGAGTTTTATTGTAATATCTTCAAGTATATAAGACCAAAATGTATGAGATCCCCTTATATATGGGACAATAAAACCCTCCCCTACATATTCTACACCTTAAGATTTGCACCTATCAAAAAGTCCACACATATACATACATACATACCAACCTTTTACCTCAAAATAATATGAAATATTGAAAAAATAAAAATTCAACATTAAATAAATCTTTGTCTATCTTTATAAACTAAACAATAATCCAAAAAATAAACATATAAATAATTATTATTTTAATAATTTAATAAATTAACTCCTTAGTTTTAAATTGTTCTTTGCATTTATGTTGCTCTCTTAAAATTTTATGATATAACCCTCCCCACATCTCATGATCTATAAAATTGGTTCAAGTCAAATTAGATTTAGTTGATTTATAGGATTGGTTCAAGTCAGATTTAGTTGAGTATCTTGAGTCCTTTCCTCCCATCAACATATCATATATTTAAAAGACCTTTTAATCCGAAATGAATGTATAGTGAGTGTTAAAATTGTTCTTTGCATTTATGTTGCTCTCTTGAAATTGTGTTTAACCGACCCTCCCCCACATCTCATGATCTCAAATTAAATTTTGTTGAGTGTCTTGAGTCCTTTCCTCCCATAAAACATAGAATATAATAGAATATAATTAAAAGACCCTTTTATCCGAAATGAATGTAGGGTGAGTGTTAAAATGTTAAAAATTCAATTTTAAATAAATTTTCGTCCATTTTTATAAACTAAACGATAATCTAAGGAAATAAAAGATCGCTTATTACGTTTTAATAGTATAACAAATAACTCCTTATGTTTAGGGTTGCTCTCTTGAAATTGTAGCTTTCAAGATGATCCTCCTCGCTTCTCCTAAGCTCCATGATTGGTTCAACTCAAACTAAATTAAAGGCGTCAATAATTTTGTTTTTAGGATGTTTCTCCAGTCCTTTCCTCGCTCTTCTCGTGAACGCTCGTTCCATTATGCAGTACCCACAAATTAACTCTACCCGCGTACGTTCGTTCCATTATTGTTTATCTGTAAACTATCGCTGGTACCGCGTATTTCTTTTATTGGGATAAATAAATCAGCGTTTTTGGTGATAGGCCACCACGTGTCCCTACCTATTTAGTACTAGTTATTAGGGTTTAGTCATAAATATTCCACCCATAACCTCCCTATTTTGTCGGTCGTTATTGTGTCGTCTGACATATTACTTTCTAGAAAAAGTTCGGTGATACTCTATTTTGTCGGGGTCCTTACTGTTTTGTCTGAAATATTCCTTTCGATGAAAAGTTAGACGATACTCTATAAGGTGTTGGATGTCTTTCCTATCTGTTCTTGATCCCTCTTAATATTTTTAAGAAATCTGAAGACCGTGTCAGGTAAAAGTCGTTCAATGCAAGCACTACAAAGAACAGAAAACAAAGTTATCCCTTTTTCTAAAGAGATGTACTTTTAGTAGAAAATAAATTTCAGATATAGCTGTCAGCCCAAATAACAGACAATGGACTACTTCTTTCCAACCTTGCGTCAGAGACCTTTATATCTGACTTATGCATACAACTCATCTCTGACAAGTCTAATGAATTTGGCATCGATGACACTGCCTTTAGGAACTCGGAGGGAGAGATTCTCCTTATCTTCCCCGGAAAACTGACTGGTGTAAAGACGAATGCGTGAGAAGCAATGACAAGACTCAGAACCATCATTTAGGTGGTATCCATCTCCTAGGGGACTTCGAAGGACCATTGGGTAGTTTTGAGCAGACGAAGCTACGATCTATTCTTAATCTGGTGATAAACAATCTAAAAATCTTCTGCGATAAGATTATAAGCTTTGAATTATATTCCATTTGAAATTCTAGACTAAATTCTGGGTCCTGAGAAATTTTTCTGTCTAACATTTCCGTTTCTGTTCTCTGCATTCTTTGGACTAAGCTTTTAGAGAGGTCGAAACGTAAATAAGGATAATACAAATTTTCGTTTACTACAACTATAAGAATTAAGCTGATTGAAACCCGTACATTACTACACTAAATACATACAAACAAATTTCAGAAAAAAGATAACTCAAATACAAATTATCTCTCAACCTCTCTGAGTCTATGCGAAAATATAAATGAAATATAATATTTATCAAAAGATATGAACACCTATTTATTATCTTGAACAGAAAAATATAATTTTAAGTATATAGTCTTGACGCATTATCTTGATTTTAAAAGATAAGTCTTAGAAATACCTCCAAGTCCAAAGGCTGTGAATGAAGTTGTGCATTTATGAAAGCAGTAATTCCTCCCACTAAGGAGCAGCATCCGTATCCAGCCGGGCATCTACCAGTGGACATTTCTGCTTCTCTTCTCATAACAAAAAGAAACACAAAAAAAAAAGCAAGATAGGAAATATATTTTCTTTATGCATACCTTTTAGTATTTGTTCTTGTTACAATAAAAAAGAAAATCTAACAATCTTTAACAAAAAGGTTATAGGTTTTTGAATTTTATTCAGTTTGAAACTGCTGTTTTTAAAACTAAGGTTTGTACAGAGATACACAGGTAATTTTTTACCTCTTCCAGAATAGAATGGGATCATACCTCTTAAGCAAGGCAAGAAATTGACGATCCCTGCACAAAAGATTTAAAGCAGGATTTCCAAGAAATGCCACTATTTAACAATCTTCAACAATGAATACTATTCAATATGGAATTGCTATTTTTAAACTAATATTTGGACAGAGATACACAAAAGTTTTGACCTCTTATACAATGGATTTGGATCAGCCTTGTAAAGCGGGACATTGACTATTTATACTTGGAAGATTTCAGGCACGAATCCCAAGAAACAATTTCTAGACTAAGTTCTGGATTTCATGTAAACTTTTCTGTCCAATTCTTTGTTTCTGTTCTCTGGACTAAGCTATTGGAGAGATCCATAAGTAAATATTGGGAATACAAATTCTTTTTTTCTACATCTATGTAAATTAGGAGGATTTAAATTCATATATTACTGCAAGAAATACATATAATTAAATTTCAGTCCTAAATAACTCAAATACAAATTATCTTTCTCTAGATCTATGAGAAATATCTTTAAACTCGTTCCTACGATTAATATATATAAATACATATAACAGTTATCAAAAAAATGATAGATATCAACCAGAACATAGAGATATTAAAGATTATCCATTATCTTGAACAGAAAACAATAATTCAATGCATATAGTCTAGATATGTTATCTTCATCAGGAAACAAGTTTAGAAATACCTGCAAGTGCAAAGACGGTGAATGAAGTTGTGCATATGTGAAAGCAGTAATTCCTTCCACTGATCAATAACGTCATCCATGCTGACATCTATCAGTGCGTTGCTTCTTCTCTTCTCGTAAGAAAAGAAAAGACGAAAGGAAACAAAAACAAGATAGAAAATATATTTTCGTAATGGAGACTTGTTAGTATCCTTTCTTAAAAAATATCTAACAATTCTCAACAAAGTACTTGTAAGGTTTTGAATTCTACTCAATTTTAAACTTCTTTTCTTAAATTAAGATCTGTAAAAAACACACAGGTAGTTTTTGACGTCTTACAGAATGGAATGGGATCACCATGTTAAGACATTGACAATTCGTACACGGAATATTTGAAGTACTATTTCCAAGACATACTAAGAGTAAGATTAAAGGATATAACCATCTTCAAAAATAGGTTATAAGTTATTGAATTCTATCAATATGCAACTGCTATATTTAAACTAAGATTTCGACAGAGCTACAAGTAGTTTTGACCTCTGCCATAATGGAATTAGGATTGGCCTAGTTAATCGGGACACTGACGATTTGCCAATTTGTGCGTTGAAGATTTGAAGCACGATTCCAAGAAAAAAATTCATTATTAAGTTCCAGGTGTCATGAAAACATTCTGTCTAATTCTTTATCTGTAAAAATTTTCGTTTCCGTTCTATAAACTAAGCTATTAGAGAAATATATACAGCTTTTTTTCTTACTGAAAAAAACTAAGCTATTGGAGAGGATACAAAAATAAATACCGATAATACACCCACACATAATATATATTATTTAAAAACTGTAATGCGGATTTAAACTAGCTCTGTTCTCTGGACTAAACTATTGGAGGGGATGCAAAAGTAAATTTCGCTATATCTACAAGAATTAAGCGGATTTAAACTAGCTTTGTTCTCTGGACCAAACTATTGGAGAGGATGCAGAAGTAAATATAGATGATACAATTTTTGTTCACTATATCTATAAGAATTAAGCGGATTTAGACTAGCTCTGTTCTCTGGACTAACCTATTGGAGAAAACCTGAAGTAAATAACAAAAATACGAAACATTTGCACTATATCTATGAGAATTAAGTGGATTTAAACTAACTCTGTTCTCAGGACTATGCTAGTGCTTACGATTCAGAAGTAAAATTATCTTTCTCTGAATCGACGAGAAATACATGGCCTTAGACTCATAAATACAATAATAAATAAATATAACATTAAGAAAAGAAAAAAGAAAACTACATAAGAACCGGAACATTTATAAACATACGAAAGACTATCAATTATCTTTTAAACAGAAAACAATATTTCAAAGTATATAGTCTCGATCCATTATCTTGATCAGGAAACAAGTTTTAGGAATACCTCGAAATCCAAATGCGGTTAATAAAGTTGTACATCTATGAAAGCAGTAATTCCTCCTGCTGGGCAACAGCATCCATATCCATCCCGACATCTATCAGAGAATTGTTTCACCTCTTCTCATACTAAAAGGAGACAAGTATAAATAAACAAATAAATAAAATGTAACACACTGACACAGACAGACATAGCAGAAAATGTCCATTGGCCGGCCATCAAACAGAACACAAAAGAACGGTGAAAGATCAGAGCAACCAAAAGTCTACACAAAAGAAAAGAACAAAATGAGACACAAGGGAAAATATCCACACATGAGAAATATAATAACAGAAAAACAGTGGAAGACCAAAGCAACCACACGCATAGAAGCATAAACATAAACAAATGCACATCAGGAAAATCAATGAAAGAGCCGAACGTTTATAGGCGCAGAGAAGAGAGGATAAATTTCGAGGCAAGGCAAAGGAGGCAAGCATTATAAAGCCATGACGCCGGATGCCTTTTTAAGCAACAGCAGCTAAAAAGCCATGTCCCGCTCCCATTATGCAAATCAACAGTTATATCGAATACCACGCAGATGTGTGTCAGAGAATATTCCACCCACGTCCCGTTCCCACTATGCAAATCAACAATTATATCGAATGCCACGTAGATGTGTGTCAGAGAGAATATACTACCAAGTCCCGCTCCCATTATGCAATCAACAGCTATATTGAATGCCACGTAGATGTGTGTCAGAGAATATTCCACCCACGTCCGGCTCCCACTATGAAAATCAACGGTTACACCAAATTCCATGTAGATGTCTATCAGAGAATATTCCATCCAGTTCCACATTCAACTAATGGATAAGATAGCGGAAAATTCCCCGGACGATAAAAAAGAGGCCGGAATTTGGGTAAAAAGAATTTCAAAAAATTTTGTAGAGGCAGCGTTTGAATTGTGTTTTTGATGGTGAAAATGGATTCAGCGCCATCAAAAAAGTCAAGGACACCTAAAATTTTGAAGTTTAACAACTATAACTTGGATTTACAAAAATCCTTGCCGGATTTTCTCTAAATATGACCAGAATTTCCATAACTTTCCGAGCAATTCCTCTGGCTAGTTAGACTACCACATATTCAATTGCTGAAGGCATGGATACTCTAACGACGCAGTGGCCAAGGTATTGGAGAAGTCACATGATGGCGGTGCTTTTTTTAAGGGAACATCATGACAACCTTTTGAAAAACATAAAAATTCTTCCCATGACGCATTAGGGAAGTTATTTCCAACGAGGTTAAGATCTTAGTGACGTTAAGCATCTTAAGATAGTTGTGATTATATAATAAATTATTGAAAATATATTTAAATAATATAAATTATTGGAAATTTATTTTTAAGTTGTTTTTTTTCCCTTGGAAAAAAGTCGTAATTTCTATTAATAATAAGAAATTACACTTTGTAGATGTCATAGCATATGCATATTGTGGCAGATAGCCTCTTAGATGAGTGATAAAAAAATGGTACAAAAAACATGGTCTCCTCGCAGGGAGCACTGCAAAACATCCCAAAAAATGGTGACTATCTCTTCACAGAGAGAATGATAACTATAAACACCCAAAAATGGTAACTGTCTCTTCACAGAGAGATCGATAATCTGTACTATATGTTCAAGTGCATCATAAAAAGAACACAGACATAAATATTACAAATGTTCAAAAACTATGATGGGCTTATAGCCCCTGATGTGTGTGCAGATCAATGAAGGGTCTATGATAATGATGGTAGAAAACTCCATCGATTTCTTCCTGAATTAACCAATCATCATCCTGCCTAAGCGTTGCCTCTTTTGATAAGAAGTCCGCCCCTAAGTTGTGCTCCCTGTAAATTTGATGACAGACAAATGAATCAAAAGATGATATAAGTCTGTGAGCCTCAGCCAAAATGTGCCTCAATGAATATGTAGAGCAATGTGATGTTTTATTTAACGAGTTGCACACTGGTTTGAAGTCCCCAAAAAGTTGAAGATGACTGCAATGTTTTTCTAATGCAAATTGTATGAGATATTTTGTAGCACATAGTTCGGCGAAGTTATTAGTGCCCCTCCCCAATCTCATTTGGATATTGAAGCAGTGAGATTCATTAATATATAAAATGCCCCACACACCCGCCCCTCCCCCACACATCCCCCTTCCTGAGCAGATCCATTAAAGTATGCCCATGGGATGGATTTATCCATGGTTTCAGACTGTATAATTCTAGGGGGAGGGTTAGAGTCATCTTCAAGAAGGAGGTCAAAGTCAGCAATGACCCTGGTCATTATGGAAGGCCAATGAAGGGCCTTAAGGTTGAATATTGACTGATTTATAGCAATCCAAATAGTCCAGCACATAATTAATGGCATGTTCTTGTCCTTGCCACTGTGTCCACTACACCAATTGTTCCAAGCTTCAGTTATGTTCCTACCTTGCCATGATTTGAGAGAAGGGTAGTGAGCTGTTATGAGATACCATTGTTCAGTAGTGATAGGGCATTCAAGAAAAATATGCTCAATACTCTCATCATCCCTTCTATAGAGGTGGCACCAGAAAGGTCCATAATATGATCTCTTCATCAAGTTGAGTCCGGTCGGGATCTTGTTGAACAATATAGTCTACATGAGCATGTGTGACCTAGGAGCAGCTTTAAGTTTCTAGAGAGCTTTCCACGAGTGCTCAATTTGTTGTGGTTTAATAGGTTCCATCAGCGTCAAATATCCATCCTTAGGCAAATATTTCCCATGTTTGGCGAAGGCCCATATAATCTCGTCCTCGCCATCAATAATCCGAATATGGGCTTGTGTAAGAGCATCTGTGTAATCTTGCCATTCCTGATGCCACTGAGCGGGGAGATTAATCTCAAGGGCAGTTTTCCAAGCCTGTTGGAATAATGTAGTGTTGTTATGATCTGCAATATGGCTGATATGAGAAATGCCCTAATTGGATAGATATCGTATCAGATCTACATATAGTCTATGAGCATTGCCACATCCAATCTAGGGATCTGCGCCAATAGAACTACATTACCATCTTGAATTCTCCAAGTTAAACCTTCTCGAATAAGAGAGATAGAGTTTATCACCGCCTTCCAAATAATAGAAATGTTGTTGCTGCTCCTTTGATTCTGCCGGACCCAGTGCATGATATTAGCAGGGCTGATATATTTTGCATAGGCTACCTTGGTCCATAGACTGTGAGATGAAATGAGCTGCCAGCCCAGCTTCGCTGCTACGGCTCTGGAAAAAATGTGCAATATCTTTATACCCCAACCTCCCCAATGCTTAGGTCTTGCAATGGTATCCCATTTAACCCATGCAAATTGTCTCCCCTGCTGATTGCATTTCCACAAAAATCTGCAGCATATGTTTTGCAGCCTAGCCAGTATTCCCCTGGAATCCATGCCAAGGTCATCCAGTACACTGGTGTTGCTTCCAGTACAGCTTTGATAAGGACAAGCCTGCCTGCTCTCGAGAGGTACCGATGGTACCAGATATTAAGACTTTTTCAACCTTTGAGATTAGCCAGATCCAATCTGCAATTTTGTATCCTTGAGGTTTTAGCCTGTATCCAAGATATCTCAATCCATCTTCTATATTATGGAGAGTAAATGGAAAACGTCTTGTAGCAAATTGGATTTCATGTTGAGAGCATCCAAGAGCAGTGAAAGTAGATTTGCTGACATTGATAGCCATACCTGTAGCCTGTTGAAAAAAGGCCAAAGGCATTCTAAAGTGCAAATATATCTCCTATGCCCCCATTCAAGAATATAAGGACATCATCCACAAAAAGAAGGTGAGTGAGGGTGCAATTATTTGTGATTTTGATGCCAACAATACGACCCCTTCTGTGTTCAACACTTATGATTCTGCTTAGACCTTCCATGATGAGAAGGAACAGTAGAGGGGATAGAGGGCACCCCTGCCTGAGACCTATCTCCACAAGGAAAAAGGAAGTAGCAGCACCATTAAGAAGTACATTGAATGTGACATTAGTAATGCAGCACATAATCCATTTAATATAAATAAAGGGAAATCCCGGATGTGTTAAAAGCATTCTAATGTATAGCCAATTTACGATGTTACAAGCCTTTGATAAGTCAACCTTTAAAATCATGCCTTTCAGTTTTCTCAAGTGAACCGAATGAGGTAGTTCTTGGGTTGTACCAATGGCTTCATGAATCTTTCTATGTTGGAGAAATGCAAATTGCTCAGGGGATATATGAGCCGAAAGGACAGGTTTGAGTCTATTGGCAATGATCTTGGCGATGATCTTATATAAACAATTGCATAAGGATATAGGCCGAAAGTCATTGAAAGATGAGGGATTGTCTGATTTGGGGATGAGAGCTATAAATGTTGATTTAATAACGAGGACATCCTGCCATTTCTTCTGCATTCCTCCACCACTTTAAGTAGACCATTACCCAGGATGTCAAAAAATGCAATATAAAATCCGATAGTCCAACCATCCGGACCCAGAGTATTATCCTTCTTGAACCATTTAATAGTGGCCTCAAGTCCCCCCTTTGTCACTTCCTTAATGAGCTCATCAGCTTCCTCTTGATCAACAAAACGTGGGAAAAGCTCTGTTGTACGCATAACTTCCAATATATTGGCTCCGAGGGGGGCCTTGTATATATCTTTAAAATGAGAAGTGGCTAAGTTAGCGAAGTCTCTGGAGGTGTTAACAACGAGTCCTTGTTCATTCTGAAGCTCCCAAATAGTATTGATGGCCTTCTGTGGCAAACTTGTGATAAAACATGGTATTGTCATCTCCTTCTTTTAACCAAATCGCCCTGCTTCTAAGTCTCCAACTTTCCTCTCTGTCTTTCAAAATTTGAGTTCTTTGCTTGATGAGGGAGGAGATGTGATCATTTTGTTCCTGAGAGGTATATGTGCCATCAGTGTTTGCTTCAAGGTGTGTGATGGCTTGCTTCGCATCTCTCAGTATGATGTCTTCTTGCTTCCTTTTTTTGTGCGCCCATGCTTTGGAAATGCCCTTTAAATCCTTAAGTTTGCGAATAAAGCCATCAACAGTGTCCTCATTATCCCTAATCGGATGAGTTTGCCAATATTCAGTCACCAGCTGTATATAGGGGAGATCTTGAAGCCATGAGGAGTTGAATTTGAATGGAGCTTTGATTCTGTGTATATTATCATCCAGCTCCAGATATATTGGTCGGTGATCTGATATTCCTCCTGAGCCAACCCATTGTCTGATACGGGGGTGTTCAAAGAGAAATTCTTCCTTGATGAGGAATCGATCCAATCTCCTCGCTAGACTATGTTCACCAATGCAATTTTTTTCCAAGTATCTTAGTTGATGGGATGTCAATCCAGTGATGATCCTCCAACAGGTTTGTCATAACATCAGTTAATCCATCCACTTGTGCCAGGTTTCCCCATGATTCCATGAAACCCAAAGAGAAATTAAGGTCTCCTCCAAGAATGATGTTATCAACCTACATGAATGAGGTGCTGAATAACTATCTCCAAAATACATCCCTATCTTCACAAGGACCATATACGTTGATTACTCTAATTTCAGTCTCCAGGGTTGCAGAGTATATGTCTGCCCCTAAAAAACCACCACCACCCCATATACTCCTTAAATCAATAGTCTGGTTCTGAAAACCAATTGCAATACATCCAGATCGCCCAGGTGCATCCAAAGCATGGAATGTCCAACTCGACATCCATGATTCCAGCAAATGTGTGATCGAACTAGACATACTCAGGGTTTCTTGTAAGAAAATGATGTCAACAGAAACAGATGAAAACAATCATCTCAGAGCTAGTTTTTTGGCAGGCTAGCTAACCCTCGATAATTAAAGGAAAATATCTTCATGGAGGGGGAGGGGAGAGGGCATTCCTTGCTCTAAGAACCCTATCAATGGTTTTCTATTTCCCAAGGGCCACCTCCTCCCCAACCTGAAATTTAGCTCTGGTAAGAGATGAGGGGCAACCCCTGGTAGGCTTATGAGGAGCAGGAGAAGCCTCAGTGTCCAAGCCAACTGCATCCAGCCCTCTATCTTTGGCTTTGGAGCACAGAGGGTATCTTGAGGACGACGATACAGATGGGGAAGGTGGAGGATGAATGGGGAGTGGATAAGTGGAGGGATGAGAGGAGGTGTAAGTCGGAGGTGGCGGAGGCAGGGTGCAGGAAAGATAGGAAGACAGAGCCTGTCCTGCAGGATGAAGGATCAAATGATCCATCAAGGCAAAGATGGAAGACACGGGGGAGTGTACAGGGGGAACCAATGCATGATTATATAAATGAGATGAATGAGATGCAGCGTTACAAGATACAGGTGAGTGAGAAAAATTGGACATACCTAATGAGAAAACTTCACCCTGGGCTGCCCTGGATCGTGTCATTGGAGGAGAGGAAGGTTGGATAGGAGCCTTTCCATGCTTATTATTCACACCATCAGAAGATGCCTCAACTGTATCACCAGAGGTCTTTAACTGTTCCTCTGTATGATCCACTACAACAGTCTGTTGAGGCTGATCAACTGGGGGTTCCATATCCATTTCCTGAGCAATCTTTTGTCCTTTCGATTGAGTGGACAATCCCTGAAGAGATGTCCAACCTTATGGCATCTTCTACATTGATATGGAATACCTTCATAATCTAACAATTATTTGCACGAGAAAGATATCCACTGAATCGTGATATGCTCCTGCAGTCCACCTCTGGTATCCAAATGAACCAATAGCCTCGCGAATGCCATCATGCCCGTAATTTGAAAGGATTTATCATACTCCATGTAGGTACCTAGCGAGTTTCCAATCCTTTTGAAAATGTCCTCAGACCAAAACTGTAAACACAGTCCAGGTAGCCTGATCCATATAGGGCCAACACCAATTTGCTCTGTCTCTGGGTCAAATAGTGGCGTCCAACACTTTAATAACACAGGGGCATGTTCAAAGTGCCAATAGGAGGAAAGGACCCAATTCATATGATCTGCTCTAGCAAATCTTAGCGTGAACCATCCCCTCACAAATGTTTGAACAATTGGAATGTCCGCCAAGTGATGACGCCAAATCTCTGATGCCCAGGTCTTCAAACGAGCTGTCGAGTAGTTCCGACCTCTGATTCTGCCAAACAAAACCCTATCAGTGTAGTCCATAATATCACCCCACTGTATGTCCTCCTCAAGTTTTAGTATCACATCGTCATCCTTAGTCTTGAAGCATTTATGCTTCTTCAGGGGTTTGGGCGCAGAGGTATGTGGATGCTCAGAAACCCTCGTTGAATCAGGGTCCTCGATCGAAGGGTTAGGGTTTGTAGGAATTGCAGGGATGGCATCTAAGAGCGGTGGTACAATGGTAAAACAACCCGAGGGGGGAGTGGAAATGGAGGGGGGATTAGGGTCGATGTGCAGGGGCTCAACAGAGGGTATGACAGTGGATTGTTCGGTCAGGTGAGACGGCGGGTCTGAATTAGGGGCTTCCAATTCTGAGGAAGGGTTTATACAACTCGTAATAAACCCTAATGAAGTCGAGGATGGCAGAGGCAATGAGAAGGCCAACCAAGAGGGAGACTACTCCTGTAGAACAATAGAAGAATTGGAAGGTCCAAAGAACTGAGGGAAAACATCAAAATTGCCAGTGAAACCTGCACTGTGATTTAACATACCTTCAGAGGCGACATACGTGGACTGCCAGATGGAACCCTCCTCCAGTGGTTCATTCGAATAATCCACAACATCAAGGTCCATAACAAACGCTGCACTGAGAAAAGAAGGTAATTGCCTCGAATAAGCTGGCCGATAGGAAACGACACTAACAAAGGTGTAACGAAAATGGAAACACAGTGAAAATGACAGGGAGCAATAATCTAGCGCGGAGGTCAATGGTAACAGGTAAATGCTCAGGTAAGTCGCAGGTATTAGCGGAGGAACCCAAACGCATAAGACCGACGAGGCGAAGACCGAAACCCTCAAGCGTAAAACGTAAAACGAGAATGTATAGGAGCCGGATGAATGCCGAGGTAACCTAGAGTAGCTGCAGGACAAGTCATGGTCTACAGCAGTACCTCGTATTGCTTAGTAGAAACCCTTGAACTTTTTCTGTCGCTGTCGTTGTCGCTCCATCGCTCCTTGATCTGTGCTGGTTTAATTAAATCTAAAAGTTGAAATCTATTTAAGTATTATAAATTATTAGAAATATATATAGTATGACGAAGAAAAAATTAAGTAATAAAAGCAATAGAATGGTAAATTAAATTTTAATTTAATTATCTTAAATATAAAGGAAATTTAAAGTATTTAAAGTAAGAGATTGTAAATTAAATTTTAATTTAATTTTTCAATTAATTTAAAAAAAATGAAAGATAGAAAAAATAATTATAGGTTAAAAAATGTTTATGGAATAAGTTGTGTGACAAATAGAGTTTTCGATTTCAACTTTTGTCAGTGAATTTGATGATTAGTGCTTCCAACTTCTTAATCGTTTTTTCACTATATAAATTATCCTAAATGCTTGTTGTCAAGGTATTTGCATATTTGTCCGTACTATCTGTGAAGGCTTTACATCCTAAAAAATAATTTATTTGTTTATTTGTTTTATTTTTCCACAAGTGCAAAAAGTACATACTCTTTCTGCCAAATCTTCTTTTGGCATTTTCCAATGTCCAGTTTCACAACAAAGTTGGTGAGAGTTAGTTCTTAAGGCAATGAAAATTTTGGCTCTCCATGATATATTAGCCCCTATGTATGCTTTCTAATGATGAATGTAAGTGGGATTAAACTCTTCAATATATTATTTTTTCTCTTTCTATCCCTTGATCCCAAATGCGCTTAACTTATCAATAATAAAAGTTTCTATCTCTTTACCATTAGTGGGACACATATACTAAACCATTTGATTTTTTCGCATCCAATTCTCCTTTCTTTTGTACAAAATGCCATTGAAAACAATCTTACGCCATATATCCTCTAACATTTTCTCTACTCTTTAAATATCTTATGAGTCACACCATACCAAGTGCTTCAATAGGGACAACCCCCATTTCACTCATCGTGATATCATACGGGACTGCACTTTTAATTTCATGATGAAAGAGTATATAAAGTTCAAATAATAAATTTGATATCTTTTTGAGTTTCTAAGATATCAAGAGGTTGGACAAGTACTAGTTTTTAGAGTGGACTGCATGTGTTATGTATAAAAGTTGATGAAAGAGTACGTAAAGGTCAAATAATATTTTTCATCTCTTTTTTGAGTTGCTAAGATATATAAAAAGCTAGATAAGAATGTGGACAAGAATGGGTTTTTAGAGTGGAGTGAAAGTGTTGTGTGTTTTAGATTATTAAAGTGTATGATTAATAATGAATAAATGTTGTTTAATGATAAATGAATTATATTATTTTAGATGATTTATCAAATTTGAGTTGTTACATTAAATAAATGGTCTAATATTGATAAATATATAAAGTTAAACAAAGTCTTTTGGTAGAAAACACATGAGAGAATTTTTTGTCGACGTGTTTCGAACCAACAAGTGTGGTTCATCATCAGGACCAGATGAAGAGGCAGGCCAAGGCAAAGGCTTAAATAGAGAGCAATGTAGAGACATAATTTCAAGTAACGACTATATTAAACAACTAGTTTTTGAAAAAATATATATTTAAATAATGATATTATTTATTTAATTTAATAAAAATATTAAAAGTAACGGCTAGTTTTTGAAAAATAATATTTAAATTAATTTATTAAACCCAAATATTACTAGTTCTTGAAAATAATATTTAAATCTGATATTAGTTTATTAATTATTAAATATTAATATGTAACAGCTATATTAATATTTTAATAAATTAATAAACTAATATCAATGTTTAAAATTAGTTGTGTGATAAGTTTTCAATAGACCTGGCTTCTAAAAGAATTTTCACCAGAGCTCACCCAAATCCTAACCCTGCTGAATTTTTAGATAATCCAGAGAAATTAGTGAGAAAGAGAAGTCTTACAGAGAGCCAAGATAGTAATATTCCTTTGTCTAGGTTTAACTCTCTTCCAGAGAATAACCCTTTGTCTAGGTCTAACTCTCTTCCTGAGAAGTTTGAAACGATTCAAGACATAGAGTTTGATTTTCCATTCAAGCACAGTTTGTTTAGGAGAAAATCTGAGAGCTTCGTAAATCAGATTGTCATTGAAGAAGCTATATTGCGACCATATATATCCCAAACTCATCCCCCTGAATTAGACCCTAATCAAGAGCAGCTACAAGAATTTGAGAAATTACAGGGTCTAGTCTTGGCTTTGGACCAAGCCATTAAAGAAGCTTATATTCAACAATTTGTTGAATTTTTAGCTTTAACAATTAAAACAACATCTTTGTCCACCTAGTCTTCCCAGTATGTTAATCTACAACCCCCTAGTCCTACTCATTCTATAGTCTCTACTTTTTCACCCATAACTACTTAGACTTTTGTTCATACTATCCCTGTAGTTACTACAACTACACCTTCCACAGGTCCATCTTCCAGTCAAATTCTCAGACCAACTATGGTAGCTAGGTATGCACCTTTGGTGTTACCAGACCAACTAAATTCTATGCCTGCAGACTATCCATCGAAAATTCCTATGTTTGACATTCAAGAAGTAGATGAGGTTGATGTAAAGATGAGATTGTTTGCTCAGAGTTTAGGAGGTGATGTCAAAAAATGGTTAGGGGTTTACCTACAGGAAGTATAGCCAACATTGATGTGTTCCATCAAACTTTCTTATCTAGATGGTAAATTAAGAAAAATCTTCTTCAACTCCCAAATGAATACAAAATGCTTAAAAGGAAACCCAGTGAAACTATGGAGGAATGTTATGAATAGTTTAACAAAGTCTACAATGCAATTCCTACAGACATCAAACCCTCCCCTGGCCTAGCTTTAATTGATTTTCCTGATGGTTTTGATGTATACATCGAGTATCAACTTAGAGAGAGAGGCTCTGCTACTTTAGAAGAAATGCAAGCCAAAGCTATAAAAGTTGAAGCCAATATCTTAGCCAAGAAGGACAAACTAAAATCTGAATGGAGGGTTACCATTAAAGAAGAGCCTTCCACTTCTACCTATGATCACAAAATTGATAATCTAGTTAGGACAATAGAAAATATGATGCAAATAGTAAGCATTAATGATCAAGCTTAAATGAGAGAAAATCAAACTACTCCTCAAACTAGGAACCCAAACTTCAGAAGGAATATCCCCCAGATCAAACAACAAGAACAAAAGGGTCTAGACCAGCAAGTTCGGCCTCCTTTTCAGGAAAACTATACTAATGATGAGGGTAATATAATTTGAGGATTTAGATGACAGTCAAATAAATCTCATGGGAATAGATAATGATGAAATTGTTTTTCTTACTCAAGAGGAGCAAGAACTTTTCCTCCTAACTCAAATCGAACTTGACTCTGAGGAATCAGATGAATATAAACAAGGTTTTAGAATGCCATTATGGAAGTCCTTAGACAGTATGTTAAAAATTATATATTACGGAGCAATGGAACACATAAAATATTGCAGAAATATAAACACAGAAAACGCATAAAACAAGAGAGACACAAATATACGTGGTTCAACCAGTTTGGGCTATGTCCACCCTGAACAGCCAGTCCTTCCTTTCTATCCGCTGTAATATCCTTTGTTTTCTCTCACAGTCTCACCTCTCTGCTTCTCGCTCAGAGAATACACATCTATTACACAGCCTCAAATACAATGCCCTCATACAAAGAGAGGGGTTGCCTTCTAGGGCAAAAAAATCTAAACTAAACATAAGTTCTACTGTCAAATCATTCGCCTAATGAATAGCTCAGATTGACTAGAAATTAATATACTTTTAGAAGGCAATTTTACATCTGTTTTTAGCTTCGAGGGCGCTGCCCCTGAAACCCCCGCCAGGGGTCCGCTGGCCCCTGGACCCCCCAGTCGAGGGGGATCGGCCCCCCCGAACCCCCCTGTGTGGAGGGGTGTACAAACTTCCTGGGGTATACATCCGGTTGAAACAAAGACCTCTAAACAATCATGCTCCGTACTCAACAATCTCCCACTTGGAGAACGATTGTAGCAACTCCACCGCTGCTTCATTTGTTTGACAATGACTCCTCTTTGGACCTGGTTGTTTCTAATCTTCATCGTCATCCTTGAAGACCAATTGAAACTGAGCATATTCTCAGTTTATCCCTGGTTACAACTTTTGTTAGCATATCTGCAAGATTCTAGCTAGTGTGTATCTTTTCCAGCTTCAACTCTCCATCTTCCAACACTGATCGTATGAAATGGTACTTGAGCTGTATGTGTTTAGTCCTGGAATGAAATGCTAATTTCTTTGCAAGATGAATGGCACTTTGGCTATCACTGTATAATGTGCCCATATCATGCTCCTTACCCAATTCACCCATAAACCTTTGTAACCAAATCATTTCTTGACTAGCCTCTATTGCAGCAACATACTTTGCTTCTGTTGTTAAAAGTGCAACAACACTTTGGATTTTTGAAACCCAACTGATAGTTGTTCCACCAACAGTAAATACGTATCTTGTAGTGATCCTCATGTTATCTTTGTCACCTGCCATATCTGCATCAACATATCCCTGTAGAGAAATGTTTGAACCACCAAAGCATAATCCTTGATTTGTGGTACCTTTCAAATGTCTGAGAATCCATTTCACTACCATCCAATGTTCCTTTCCTGGATTGTTCATGTACTTGCTTACAACTCCCACTGCATGTACAATATTAGGCCTTATGCAGACCATTGCATACATTAAGCTTCCAACTGCTGATGCATATGGAACTTTAGACATATAATCCATGTCTTCTTGGGTCTTTGGGCACATTTCCTTACTAAGTTTGAAATGGCTAGCAAAGGTGTACTAACTAGTTTTGCATTGTGCATATTAAATCTTTTCAACACCTTTTGTATGTACTCATTCTGAGACAATGTTAATTTGTGATTTTTCCTGTCTCTAGTTATTCTCATACCAAGGATTTGTTTTGCAGCTCCAAATCCTTCATTGCAAATGAATTTGCCAATTTTCTTTTGAGCACATTTATTTCCTGCATGTTAGATCCTGCAACAAGCATGTCATCTACATACAATAACAATATAATATAGTTGCCATCATTTTGCTTTTTTCAGATAAACACAATGATCAGAGTGACATCTAGTATAACCTTGTTCAGACCTAAACTTGTCAAATTTTAGATACCACTGCCTTGGAGCCTGTTTTAAGCCATACAAGCTCTTCTTCAACCTGCACACTAGTTTCTCCTTCCCTTTTCCACTTCATATCCTTGTGGCTGCTGCATATATATCTCTTCCCTCCAAATCCATGGAGAAGTTGTCTTGTAACTGTAACTGCTCAAGATGCAATCTTCAACTGCTAGCTAGACTTAAAAATAGTTTTCTGATTGAAGTCATTTTTTAACAACAGGAGAAAATATTTCATCAAATCAATACCTTTCTTCTGTGCAAACCCCTTCACCACAAGTCTAGCTTTGTACCTCTGTTTTCCTCCATCTTCTTCCTTCAACCTGTAAACCCATTTATTCTTCAATGTAGTTTTTCCTGCAGGCAACCTGACTAAAGCCCAAGTCTGGTTATGCATTAAGGAGTCCATCTCTTCTTCCATGGCTAGCTCCCACTTCTTCCTGATTTCAACTTGCATTGCTTCTTCATAACGTTCGAGTTCACCAAAATCAGTCAACAATAAATAATATAATGAAGGAGAGTGTCGTTCAAGGGGTATACTTATCCTGGTAGATCTTCTAACACCACTTTCAGGTGTTTGGGTTTCCTGTTGCTGTTGTGGTGGTTGCTGTTGTTGTGGTTGTTGATTATTATTATTTTCAAGCACCTTTACTTTTTCAGTGATTTCATCAAGAACTGCGTATTCCTTGTTTTCTTTTTCCTGCTTCTTTTCCTGCAATTGATTCTCATACAAGAACTTTTCATTGAATATTACATCTCTTCCTAATGATTTTTTGATTTTCGTAATCATATAAGCGATAACCAAAATCATTAACACCATATCCAATAAAGGTACCTTTCTTTGACTTTGCCTCAAGCTTTGTTCTATTTTCTTTATTAATATGGACAAGGGCCTCACAACCAAAAGGCTTTAAAAAAGAGTAGTTTACCTTTTACCTGTCCATGCTTCCTCTGGAACACCACCATCCAATGAACTTGAAGGCCCTCTATTTATTAGATAAACAACAGTATCTACAACATCTGCCCAAAATTGTAAAGGCAATCTTACATGCAATTTCATGCACCTTGCACGCTCCATGATTATTCTATTCATCCTTTCTGACACACCATTTTCTTGTGGTGTTCTTGGAACTGTCTTTTCTCTGTGAATTCCATTCTCTGAATAGTACCTATCAAACTCTTTGCTGTAATATTCACCTCCATTGTCTGATCTGAGACACTTCAATTTCTTTCCTGTCTCAATCTCAACCAAAGCTTTCCATTTCTTGAAAGTATCAAATACATTAGATTTATTCTTAATACAATAAATCCAAGTTTTTCTAGTTTCATCATCAATAAAAGTAACATAATAACGAGAGCCACCGAGAGATGATACCTGAGCAGGTACCCATACATCTGCATGCACAAGCTCTAATTTTTCGCTCTTCTTTTCTTTCCCAGCTTTGAGAAATCTAACTCTCTTCTATTTTCAATGCAATTCTCACAAAAGTCCAAATCAACATTCTTCAAACTCGACAACAAATTCCTTAAGTGAAGAATCTTCATCCCCTTTTCACTCATGTGTCTGAGCCTATGATGCCATAATGTTGCATTTGCTCCTTTGGAAGTTAAAGCATTAACAGAGTTAGAAATACCTTTGCATAAATACAATGTACCAACCTTTTCACCTTTTGTTATTACCAAGGCTCCTTTGGTGACTTTCCAAGCTTTATCTGTGAAAGTTGTCACAAATCCTTCACTGTCTAATTGCCCTGTTGAAATAAGATTTTTCTTTAGATCTGGAACATGCCTTACCTCCTTTAGTAGCCATTGGTTTCCATTTTGCTGTTTTACAAGAACCTTACCCATTCCAACAATTTTACAGGGTTTATCATCACCCAAATGGACTTGTCCAAAATCTCTTTGAACATAGTCATGAAAATATTTCTTATCAGGTGTGGCATGGAATGAGACCCATGAATCTACCACCTAGGAATCAATCATATTTTCGAAAGAAAGAATCAAAGCATCTTGTCACACCTCACCTGTCATATTTGCTTCATGATTGTTTTCTTGCTGTGCATCTCCTTCTTTTCCCTTCCGAGATCTACAGTCTTTCTTTAGGTGTCCTTTCTTTCCGCATTTCCAACACACTATCCTCAATCTGGACTTGGATTTGCCTTTCCTTGATTTACTGCGATATCCTGAGCTCTTTCCTCTTTCCATTTTTCTTCCCCTAGACTCTACACTCAAAGCATTACCCGATGTCTCACTGGAGCTTTTCCGTTGCATTTCCTCGCTAAGGATAACACCGACAACATCATCAAACTTTAAAATACTAGATCCAGAAATAGAGTTACTAATGGCCATTACTAAAACATTCCATCTTTTTGGCAATGAGCACAAGAATAACAGAGCTCTAACTTCATCATTAAATTTTACCCCTACAGAACATAAGTGACTTGTAATAGTATTAAAATAATTTAAATGGTTTGAAACAGATCCACCTTTTGACATCTTCATATTAAATAACCATTTCCTAAGAAATACCTTGTTTGAGGCCAAGGGTTTTTCATATAGTTTTGCCAACGCCTTAATCAAACCCTCTGTCATTGTTTCCTTCAAAATGTTGAATGTGACCAACACTGCGAGGCACAACCGCATTGTTCCGAGTGCCTTTCTATCGAGGAGGTTCCATTCTTCATCTGTCATACCCATTGGCATCTTTGTTTTTCCGCCCAATGGTAGGTACAGATCTTTCTAATACAGATAATCTTCCATCTGCATCTTCCACAGCGAGAAGTTTTGGTCGTTAAATTTCTCGACCCTAAACTTACCATCTTCCACCATTTCTCCCACTCGAACCTGGAACCCTTCTTTCCTGTGAGTTTATCAGCCAAACAGACCTTCGACTTTGATGCTAGTTGTTAGAAAATTATATATTACGGAGCAATGGAACACATAAAATATTGTAGAAATATTAACACAGAAAATGCATAAAACAAGAGAGACACAGATATACGTGGTTCACCCAGTTTGGGCTACATCCACCCCGAACAGCCAGTCCTTCCTTTCTATTATCCAACAAAATGAAGAGACACAACCTACAATAGATCCGCTATAATATCTTATGTTTTCTCTCATAGTCTTACCTCTCTATTTCTCGCACGGAGAATACACATCTATATCACAGTCTCAATACAATGCTCTCATAGAAAGAGAGGGGTTGCCTTCTAGGCCAAAAAACCCTAAACTAAACATAAGTTCTATCGTCAGATCATTCACCTAATGAACGGCCTAGATTGACTAGAAATTACTATACTTTTACAAGGCAATTTTACATCTATTTTTAGCTTCAAGAGCGTTGCCCCTGAAACCCCCGCCAGGAGACCGCTAGCCCCTGGACCCCTCAGTCAAGGGGGATCGGCCCCCCCAAACCCCCGTGGGGGGGACAAGTCCCCCCTGCACACCCCCATGTGGAGGGGTGTACAAACTTCTTGGGGTATAGATCCGGCTAAAACAAATACCTCTAAACAATCATGCTCCACACCCAACACCAGAAAGGTAGTAAGCATTGATGGTCCATCTTCGGTTCTAGTTTTCTTTTACTACCTGAAGTGGAGGCCTCCGCAAAGCTCTTCTTAGCTTCCATGAATGTCTCCTTCGCGCACTCCAAATCGAACTCTAGTTCCTTTGTTGGAGCCTTGCGAACCTAAGCACTCTCTTCTGGCTGCTTACCTTTGTCATCTCCTGTCGTGATACCCCTTCGAAGCACGATGTTTATATTCGAGTCATCCTCGCGCGACTTAGACCTCATCATTTGCAGGTTCTGAGTTAGGCGAGGTTAGAGTATTCCTTTATCTCGCAACCTTGCTATCAGTGTGGGGTGTTAGCCTCCTGCTGCAGCAAGTTACTCGTATTTCATGATTGACATTTTTACAGGCCAAATATGTCATACTTTGCATGCTGCAATGCTCCATATTTGCTAAACAGTCACCAAAGAAAGAGGTCATGAAAGAATGCTACTCAAAGTTCATCTACTGCATTCCAATTTTGAAGAGTCATTCCAATTTTGTAGAATTTTCAGCTAAAGGGAGGTCCAAACAGCCTAATCTTGGTCTCCCTAGGTTTCAATTTCCTGTTTTAGAATATAGAGAATGAACAATCTGTCCAAACAACTTAATCTTGGCAGATTTTAGATAGGTAGAGAACCAAAGGAGCCCAACTGCTTAATCTGGGCCCTTGGAAGAAATAAGGGTAGTTTGTAGATAGGAAGGCATAAAAAGAAAAGGTTGAAATGCTGGGTCTGCAAGTTTAAGTGCACCCAAACCAAAATAAGAAAAAATGTTAGGTAAGTAGGCTAGGTAAGTAGTTTTGAGGTTGCAAAATCTTGTTTTCTGATCAATCCTATGTTTTCAAAGTATCATCTCTACTCAGGTCACAGTCATCAGGCAGTTTCATGTGGAGGAGCTCAAATCAGGAATAACTAACTTCCCTTTCTTCCTCTTCCCTAAATCATTGACTAATTTCCCCAAAAGAGGTCAAGATCTACTTGATATCTCTTAGTTCATCATTTTCCATTTCACTTGACTTGGTGAAGAACTGCTTCACTCAAGGAGGGTCCATACTTTCTCTACAAAGCTCTATCTCCCCTTTGAAGCCTAAGATCTCTGGAACTTAGCGCTCCTCTTGTCATTTCCATATTAACTACTGACATTATTATTTAACTCCCTACATTTTTCCCCATTCCCCTACTAAAACTATGTAAATAATCCCCTTATGTAAATATCCCCTCCCCCTGGTTGAAATATAACCATAAGTATTTCTCTGGGAATTACTAAGTCACCTGGACTTTAGTAAGAACCCTCTTTTTGCTTGAATTTCCATTCCCAGGTGTTTGGACCCCTTCCATAACACAAAGAACCCCTCTCCAAATGCAAACCCCGCCCCGCGCATTTTCTTTGGAATTTATTAATGTTTGTTTAATAAATCACAAAGCGCCTAAACCCATTAACCCGTTTCCTAAAGTCTAAACCCACCCGCGCCATGGAAAAATTAAACTTTAACTCGCGTGCTCTTTTATTAAGTCCCGCACACATTCGCCTTCCGTCCACTGTCGGATCGTCTCCCCCAGATCCGACGGCCCTTGTTCATATCGGGCGCCCTTATGTATTGGCACATTACCACCCGATTGTTGGCATTATGATGCATGTGTTGTACTTGATGGCAACCCTCTCATAGAAGATCATCTCACTTACATATACTTAGATGAATATACAGATGAAATATCAGATGTGACTGAATGCATGGGATGCAGGACAACTAAAAGGAATCAAATGATAGATCTAAGTGTGACAAGTTAGATTTGCCATCAAGTCCAAAGGGGGAGATTGTTGGCATTATGAGACAAGTGTTGTCCTTGATGGCAAACCACACAGATGACAAATCAAAGTGCAGAAGGTCAGCAACAAGGAATTGATGAACAAGACTACAAGAATGAAGAGAAAATACATATACGCAGGTTCATCATGACAGATTTGTGTATACACGCAAGTTAGTCGTTACAAAGTCGCGTATGCGTATGCACGCACATTCATGCAAGGAAAAGCGCGTATATGTTGGAAAACTTACCTATGGTCCGTGGCGGTTA
>APFE031598642.1:284226-312564 GCA_000404065.3 Pinus taeda
TATCCTGAGCTCTTTCCTCTTTCCATTTTTCTTCCCCTAGACTCTGCACTCAAAGCATTACCCGATGTCTCACCGGAGCTTTTCCGTCACATTTCCTCGCTAAGGATAACACCGACAACATCATCAAACTTTAAAGTACTAGATCCAAAAACAGAGTTACTAATGGCCATTACTAAACCATTCAACTTTCTGGTAATGAGCACAAGAATAACAGAGCTCTAACTTCATCATCAAAGTTTACCCCTATAGAACATAACTGACTTGTAACAGTATTAAAATCATTTAAATGGTCTGCAACAAATCCACCTTTCGACATCTTCATATTAAATAACCGTTTCATAAGAAATACCTTGTTTGAGGTCGAGGGTTTTTCATATAGTTTCTCCAATGCCTTAATCAAACCCTATGTCTTTGTTTCCTTCGAAATGTTGAAGGCGACCGATGCTACGAGGCACAACCTTACTGTTTCAAGTGCCTTTCTATCGAGAAGGTTCCATTTTTCATCTGTCATACCCATCGGCATCTTTGTTTTTCCGTCCAATGGTAGGTATAGAACTTTATGATACAGCTAATCTTCCATCTGCATCTTCCACAGCGAGAAGTTTTGGCCATTAAATTTCTCGACCCTAAACTTACCATCTTCCGCCATTGCTCCCACTCGAACGAGGAACCCTTCTTTCCTGCAAGTTTATCAGCCAAATAGACCTTCGGCTCTGATACTAGTTGTTAAAAATTATATATTGCGGAGCAATGGAACACATAAAATATTGCAGAAATATAAACACAGAAAACGCATAAAACAAGAGAGACACAAATATACATGTTTCACCTAGTTTGGGCTACGTCCACCCCGAATAGCCAATCCTTCTTTTCTATTATCTATCAAAATGAAGAGACATAACCTACAGCAGATCCGCTATAATATCCTTTGTTTTCTCTCACAATCCCACCTCTCTGCTTCTAGCTCATAGAATACACATCTATTACACAGCCTCAAATACAATGCCCTCATACAAAGAGAGGGGTTGCCTTCTAGGGCAAAAAACCCTAAACTAAACATAAGTTATATTGTCAGATCATCCGCCTAATGAATGGCTAAGATTGACTAGAAATTACTATACTTTTACAAGGCAATTTTACATTTGTTTTTAGCTTCAGGAGCATTGCCCCTGAAATCCCCGTCGGGGGACTGCTGGCCCCTGGGCCCCCCAGCTGGGGGGGATCGGCCCCCCCGAACCTCCGCAGGGGGGACAAGTCCCCCCTGCACACCCCACCC
This sequence comes from Pinus taeda, assembly GCA_000404065.3. Classification (NCBI taxonomy): domain Eukaryota; kingdom Viridiplantae; phylum Streptophyta; class Pinopsida; order Pinales; family Pinaceae; genus Pinus; species Pinus taeda. The sequence goes on from APFE031598642.1 coordinate 285,503, forward strand.
CCCGCGTGGAGGGGTGTACAAAATTTTTGGGGTATACATACGGTTGAAACAAAGACCTCTAAACAATCATGCTCCATACTCAACGCAGTATAACCTTAGGAGTAAAAAGACTTTAGACACTCTCAACAACAGGAACTCTGAGAATCCTGCTAAGAAATCCTCTGGCACTGATGCTAGGAAAACCACAAACAATTCTCCTAAGAAAGCTGATGACATTTCTAGCAAAAAGAAAGGAGAAAATCTTGCCAAGAAGATAGGTGATAGTGCTACTAGAACTACTCAAATTGATCCCAACCACAAGTCCGCAAAAAGAACCTATATAAAAAGAAATTGTTGATCCATCTGATTTTCCCAACCTGATTAAGATTCAAACATCATTCAACATTGAGAATGAATTAGAAAAACTAAAAATTCCCATTGCTCTAACAGAGTTAATGAACAAAAATATATATAGACCTCGAGTGATGAAAACTCTAAACATAGGGGAAAACACAAACTCCGTTAATTTTAACAATGACCAGCCTGAACTCTTATTTGGGCCAAAAGTTGAGGGAAAACCTGAGGAAAGAGGTGTTCCTCCATTCTATGTTGGCCTAAATATTCATGATAATATCCTCCATAATGCTATGTTAGGTTAAGGTGATTCGCACAATTTAATTTCTAAAGATGTTATGGAAAATCTAGGACTTGACATTACCATACATTATAAAGATTTATATTCTTTTGATTCTAGCAAAGTAAGATTCCTAGATCTCATCAAAGACCTGTGTGTTACTTTAGCTCAAATCCCGGACAAAAGTCTGGTAATGGACATAGTGGTTGCAGATATACCCCCTAAGTATGGTATGTTGTTGTCACGCTCATGGGGAGCAAAGTTACAAGGGACCCTACAAATGGATATGACCTTTGCCACCATACTAGTGTTTGGTCAGCAGAGAAGATTATATAGGTAAACTTTGATGAAATTCATGGTGAGTAGTGAGGATAAGCCTCACAACTATCCTCTTTACTTTGTCCACTCAGATTTAGACTCTTTCATTCTTTATAATGATGGAGACATCAACACTCAGGTTACCAAAGCAGAAACTGATATTTGTAAAATATATGCAAACCAAACACAAATAGTAGAACAAAATGCTCTTCATGAACCTCTTTGGAACATGAGCTTTGATGGCTCTTGTAGTAAAGAGGGTTTTGGAGCAAGAATGTGTGTTGCAAACACAAGAAACAATCATGTTGAAGATCATTCATACAAGCTCAATTTTCAATGTACAAATAATATAGTTGAGAATGACGCGCTTATAATAGGATTGCAATTGTTGAAAAAATTAGGTGCCAAGAGAATATCCATTCAGGGGGATTCTGAGTTAATCATAAAACAAATTAAAGGAGAGTATTCGGCCAAACACCCTAGATTGAGAGCATACAGAAATATTGTGCTCAACTTTCTAGAGAGTTTTGTCGAATATGACCTTTTTGCAATTCCTCGAAATCAAAATATCCTTGCAAATAGTCTGGCTTTTTCAGCCAGCTCCTGTAAAATTCCTTACCTTAATCAAAAATATATAATGGAAGTGAAAAATTGACCAGCTCTACCAGACAATATGAGGTATTAGCAAGTGTTTGGAAATGATAAACAATTTGAAAAATTTCTGCAGTTTAAGGATGAGTATGAAGAAGATAGTATAGACTTAGAGTGTGAATTAGAAAATCAAATAGTTGTACATTCTTGTTGGAAATAATTGAGAGGGCGGGGGGGGGGTGTGAATCAGTATTATCAAATCAATATAACTTTTTCATTTCCATAGTCAGATTCATATACGCTACTTCAGTTAAGGCAAACCGCGTGTATACGCAACTGTGTGTAATGCAACAAGCGTATATCTAGTGAACTTATGATTCAGTTAGTTGATTCTTAATGAGTGCATCAGAACATTATTAACCATATGAACAGTAAACAGGAGCAGTAAAGTAGAACAGATCATCACACATAAGCAACACACATGAACACCAAGATGTAAGGTGGAAACCCAATGTGGGTGAAAACCACCTGCTGCAATTCGTCTCTATCTTCCTTTAATAAGAAACTTCTTTTTACAATATTTCTATACTGGAGCAGTCTTATACCAGTAAGCAGGCTTCTACCTGCAGAAGGCTACAACCTTCTCTCGTCCTCCAGGGACCACGTTTCATAAATTTTCATACTGGATACTCCTGAAGCACAACACCATAATCTGAAGGCCACGTTTCATCCAATTTTCATACTGGACCCATCAACAACATTGAAGCACAAAATTAATCATGAATGAAATAGACCCATCAACTACACCTGCATCATCAATCTCTAAATCACCTGATACTAAAACACTGAAACCCTGTCAACAACACAGTCACCAGAACACATAATAGACAACAGAACTCTGCAACAATGACCAGATCCAACTGCAACTTCAAATATCATATCTCATAATGTATACGCTACTATGATGAACCAAACTGGCGTACATATGCGCTTTTACCAAAGCCAACCCGCGTACAGATCTACAAATATTTACTCATAACTTTGCAACTGTTCCAAACATTAGTCATACCCAGATCATAACATTCATACAATAAAACATGCATCAATAATCCAGATCTAGTCTATCACATAATGATAATACCTTCCAAGCCTTATGATCCCGATCCATCATCCATCATCAACTGCATAGGTGCATCCTTGATTCAGATCAAACTAAGCATCTCAAACCCATAACCAGCATACTAGATCTCACACTTCATCAGATATTCAATCCTTGCACACTTGCACCCTCCTTGGCCTAATGATCTTCTCCTTATATAGGTTTAGATCTTTCTCAATACCATGGTCCAAAACCATGTAGAACCAATACCTTGGACCCAATACCTGGGGTCAATACCATGGACCAAATACCACGGACCAAAACTTAGTTTTCTAACATGTACGCGCCTTTCCTTTTGTGAACTTGTGTGTGTACGTATGCACACCTTTTGTTATGCTCATCCGCGTGTATACGCACTTTCATCAAGGTTAACCTGCATATACCTCTCTCTTGACCTGCTGTACTATGATCTGTCCTCTGATTGAGTTGCCATCAAGGACAACATCTGTATCATACGTCTGAGTGAGTTGCCATCAAGGACAACACCTGTATCATAATGCCAACAATTCTAATGTAGATAGGCAATTAGATAACTCAGAGGTAAATATACATATGAATAAAGTTGTAAATAAATTAGAATTGCTTGAGATAGATTCAGGAAAAGAAGATTTTGAAACACCTCAGTTAAAGGGTAACATTTTACCTAGAGGTTTAGTTCCACTAGAAGAATTATTTGATTTCAATGATGTAGCTAAGAAGCCTAAGATTGATCCCACAGGGGCAGAAGTAGAAGAGTGCAACATTGGTAGTGAAAAAAATCCTAAAGTGATAAAATTGTCTAAATCACTTCCAACTGCTGAAAAACAAAAATGCATTGCTTTGTTCAAAGAATTCATTGATGTATTTGCCTAGAGCTATGAAGATCTAAAAACTTATGACACTGAGATTATACAACAAAAAATTCCAATTAAAGAGGATCATAAACCATTCAAACAAAAACTTTGAAGAATAAATCCAGTACTAATGCCTCTAATTGAGAAAGAAATTAAAAGAATGTATGATGCTAAAATCATAGTTCCTCTTAGGTACTCTAAATGGGTTTCCAGTATAGTACCAACTAAGAAGAAAACAGGTGAAATCAAATTATGCATATATTTTAGAAACCTTAATAAAGTTTCCCTAAAAGACAACTACCCTTTGCCAAAAATGGATCACATCTTACACAAAGTAGGTGGATATTCTAGGATTTCTTTATTAGATGGTTTCTCAGGCTACAATCACGTCTTAGTTCATCTTGATGATCAAGATAAAACAACTTTCACTACTCCATGGGGTACCTTCATGTATGTGAATATGCCTTTTGGATTAATGAATGATGGAGCCACGTTTCAAAGAGCAATGGATATTGCCTTTGCTGATGAAATTGGCAGGTTTATTGTGATATATCTAGATGAAATTATTATTTATTCCAATACTGATGAAGAACATTTGTTACATCTAAGAAGAGTATTTGAGAAATGCAGAAGGTTTGGAATTTCACTAAATCCTAAGAAAACAATTTTTGGCCTTGAACAGTGAAAACTTCTAGGTCATATCATCTCTAAGGAAGGTATTAAATTGGTCCCAAAAGGATTGAAGCCATTTTGAAAGTCAACCATCCTAGAAACATCAAGGAACTTCAATCATTTATTGGCAGGATAAACTTCCTAAGGAGATTCATCCCCAACCTTGCAGAATTCCTCAGAAAAGTAACAAATATGCTGAAAAGAGATTCAGAAATAAGATGGAACATTGAAGCTAGACAATCATTTGATCAAGTTAAACAAGCATTGAAAAAAACACCAGTCCTAATCAGTCCAGATTTCACAAAGGATTTTATAATATTTTCATTTGCGTCTAAACACACTATTGCAATTGTTCTTCTATAGAAAAACAATGATGGATTTGAACAACCCATTGCTTTCTTAAACAAGGCTTTAAGGGATGTTGCATTGAAATATAACATAATGGAAAAACAAGCCTTTGCATTAATAAAAGCAATCAAAGATTTCAGGGTGTATATCCTCCATTCTCACATAGTTTCTTATGTACCAAATGTTGTGTTCAAGGATATTTTAACCCAAAATGGACCAGATGGTAAAAGAGGCAAATGTATTGCCATCATTCTTGAGTATGACATAGAAATCAAACCCACCAAGCGTATCAAAGGCCAAGGATTATCCAAATTGATGGCTGAGTCTAACTTTAATGCATTGGATATCAACTTTGTAGCTGCATTAGATGATCAAGAGGAGCATGTGACTCCATAATTAGATGAGGCTTTTATAACCTCACCCTGGTATGCAGACCTCATTTTTTTTTTATGCAATTTAAATGCCCCTCGTGGTTTAACTAAGACAAAGGCTATATTTCTAAAATTAAAAGCAGTGAAATTTTGCATCATAGATAATGTTTTATATTGGAAAGATGCTGGTGGTATTTTACTAAAGTGTCTATTGAAGGATGATGTAGAAAGGACCATACAGGAATTCCATGAAGGTGATTGCAGTGAACATCTATACTGGAAAACCACTTATAACAAGATCCTTAGAGCTGTTTTTTACTAGCCTACCCTTTTCCCTGATGTTCATAAGAAAGTAACCTTCTGCCACAAATGCCAAATATTTGAGGGGAAAACAAAAGTATTGCCTCTGACTTTAAATCCCATATCCGTTGAAAGTCCTTTCCAACAATGGGGGTTGGATTTCATTGGAGAAATCCACCCACCGTCCACTACCCAACACAAATGGATCCTCACAGCTACCAATTACTTCACTAAATGGATTGAGGCCACACCTTCCTGATTGGCTACTGATTCTACTATTATCAACTTATGGTAACCAATATCTTGTCTAGATTTGGTTGTCCCAACAAGCTCATTACAGATACCGCTATAGCTTTTAAATCTAAGAAAATGATTGTTAACTGCAATAAGTATCATATTACTTCAGGACTTTCCACTGCTTATTACCCACAAGGTAATTGGTTGGTTGAATCCTCAAATAAGAGTATGTTCAACATTATTAAAATGTTGCTAGAAGATAACAAAAATTCATGGCACAACAAGTTAATAAATGCACTTTGGGATGATAGACTCACAACAAAGAAATCAATTGGCATGTCACCATACCAAATGGTTTATGGGATGGATGTTGTTTTTCCATCTTCTTTAGGAGTTACAGTTATGAAGATAATTTAGGAATTGTAGGTTGAGCCTAATGACATCCAGAGGAGGATTAATCAGACTATTCAATTGCAGTAATCCAAGGAAGAAGTCTATAATAAAAGTCAAGTCATCCAAGAGAATATCAAAAATATTTTTGATAGAAGAACTAAAGTAGATGATTTCAACTTGGGTGAAAGAGTTTTAAAATGGGATCTAGAAGAGAGGACAAAAGAAAACATGGGAAATTTTACAATCTGTGGACATGACCTTATATCATTGATGCTTTCAGAGGACACAATGCAATTTTTCTCAAACACCCAAATGGAACAGACATGATTAGTGGACTTGTGAATGGCAGAATGCTAAACCATTATTTCTCTTAGCAATAGAGGTTTTTCTTACATAAAACCATTGTAACTATCATTGTATTTATTATTTTGATTAAGTAACCTATTTGACAGAAGTTGAAGCCTGTAGAGAAGGCCCTAAGCTTTGATTGATATGTTAGTATTATTCCTCCAACAACAAAAGAAATCAGGTGTAGATATTGCTAAAATGGAACACTCAAGGCTATTGATCAAATGTTCTTGGCACCTCACATGGAGAGTGCCATCCCTAGCTGGAGCCACTGTTAGGGTCCTATAATTTATAGGAGCTCAAGGTGATTGAGTATTTTATCTCAGAAATCTCATCTTGTAAATAATTGTCAATTTACAAATGATTTCCAAAAGAAAAATAGAATAAAAATGAAAAGAGGGTATAAACAGAGAAAAAGGAAAACATAAAACATTGAAAAAAGACTAAAAGATAGAACCCGATCAAAAAAAGAAAATAATACACAAAGTGTTGCAAATTCAAGTGCCACTATTGATAGATAGTTTTCTTTATGATTGATAAATAAAGGTTGTGCGCAGCTTGTTTAAAATGCCACAATAACCGGTTATTTGTTTAATCATACTGTATAATCATGGTTAAACATGTTTACATTTTTATAAATTAGATTAGAGAATAAAGAATTGCCAAACAGTTTAGTCTTGGTAAATCAATAGTTAGGTAGAAAATGACATTGGTTCAACAGTTTAATCTGAATCAATATGAGAAATAAGTGATAGTATTTAAGTAGTTTTTGATTTTCCATAAAAGAAAACATTATGGGCTTGCTAGGCTAAATTCACCCCTTTAGAAAAAGTAAAATAATGTTAGTTTAGAAAATAAATAAAGTTAAAAGGGTAGGTAGAAATACTATGGTTTCCAGAATATTTATGTTTCCCTTTATCCTAAGTCTCAGTGACATTGTAAAATAAAAAGGCACAAAGGGATAATGTATATTTATGAAATATTTTCTATCCAAAGTATTATCCTAAGTTTCAAGCAAATATCAAAAGGCGCATCGGGACAAAAACTTTTTGTCGCATATGATTTAAAAATGCTCCAATTAAACGTGACGGGATTATTCTCTCTTTAGAATCGTCGACAACTTATTTGTCCCCCCCCTCCATACTAGCTTTACCGCTGGGGGAGGGGTCCGAAAAGGCGGTATTCTCCGTCGGGCCCCATCACCACATGGCCTCCTCGCTACGTTTCAGAGCCCCCCTAGCCTATACCACATACCACTCCCTACCCCCTCTAAAAACCACTTCCCCCTCATCCCTTTACCGGTGTCCCTACCCAACACCTCGACCACTTCTCCTAGTCATTGCCCAATTAGAACCTTTCTCGGAAAATTACCATTAATCATTTAATTCATTCCCTCTCGGGAACCGTTTGACCTCAACCGTCCCGCACCAACCTTCAAAGGAACCTGCAACTCCCCTCTTTAAAAACCCTAAACCGGTCCTCATTATACCTTTCCACCTGCTTATTCTCTACAATTCATAGGTTTTTCTGCAAAGTGACCCAGTTTCAAAATATTTACTAAGCTAGATCAATTATCAACATTCTTTTCCTCTCCTCACTACTCACGATCTTCCATTCCTTTCATGGTAAACAATTTATTCCCAAATTCATATTTGTTATTTATTGATCAACTATGCCTTCAAAGAAGAAAAACCAGGATAACCCTCTGCATCCATTAGTCCCTCCATCTATAGACATAGACCATATTCCATTAGCGGATAGGGATTACAAGATCAGTGAGACACACTACGACTGTGAATTGTTGGAAATTTATTGCTGGCTGGAGGATAAACATGTTGATAAAATAGATGAAATTGGACTCTTGAAGTCCAATCTTCCTCACTACATTTTCCCTCTGACCTTCCATTCCCCTGATTTCACCAGGAAATGTCAAGCTTGCTATGTTCCCAACCAAAGAGCCGTTATGACCCCATCTGGTGAAATCCTTTTTTCAATCACTGCCCAATCTATAAACCAAATGATGCTAGCTCCCCCTGTGGAAAATAATGCTATGTTTTCCTTAGAAGCCCTCACAAAACTCTATCAGAAGCTTGATTTTGCTAGAAGATCCATGATTTTTTATATCTTTTTACCAGAAAACACCCAATTGCCAAAGAAAAATCCTCCATACCCTTCCTAAACCTTCCCTGGTCAAGCTAAACATATCATAACCATAATATCATATATTCTAGTTTATTATTCTGATCAGTGGGTAGATGAGCCCATTCTAGGCTTCCTTTCCATCTTCTCCACAGATAGCAAACCATCTATTTTGTTTAATTTCAGTCAATTTTCGGTTGATAACATCCATGAGCAGTTTCTTAAATTTCTAAGAGGGCAAGTGTTTAAGTATACTTCAATTTTGGTTTATATGTTTCTATATTATCAAGCAGACAGGTTCAGTTTTTCCATGCAGAAGCTAGATAAAGAGGGAAACTAACAGTCTGTAATATTTTGGACATCTTTAGTGATGAAAGAACAACAAGAATTCTCTTATAAAAAATTCATTGAAGAGTTTTTTCACCCAGTTATGAGTATCCTAAACAGCTCAACATAACCTAGAATCAGTGAAGACATCAAGAGGATTCTACATGTAACAGATCATGCCAAGACTGGAGACTGGTATTTATACCAGAATTACACAGAAATCATAGTTTATGGATGCGAGTTAGCACCATACAATCTCCCAAAATACCTCCCCATGAGGATTTTTGCCCTTGAATATATCAGAAAAATGCTAAATTCAGATGATATTCAATTTGTGGTGGCAAAGAAGGAGTCCCAGTTTCAGATAAAGACACAGGTGGGCCCTTTCATATGCAACACCAGGTCAGCAGGAGAAGAAGCAGACAAAATACTTAAGGAGATGAAATTCAGGCCGAGTTTCACACGGCCTTATGACCCTTTGGGTATCATTTCTAAGCTGAGGGTAGAAAACACAACTACTCCATATATCCATACCCCAAGGCCTGAGATAGAGAAATATGTGAACCACACAGTATGGGTAGAAAATACTTTACAGGAAGTTGAAGAGAAATTGGTTTCAACTTCAAATTTACAGACTCCCACTCCTCAAGAGAAAACAAGCAAAAGGCAAAGTAAGGAGGGATCATCATCAACAACAGGTAGTGAGGCCGAAGATTTCATAAATAGTTACAGGAAAAGAGCTAAGATAACTCTTATGACAAATGTAGAAAAGGAGGTGGAAGATCAAATTGCCATCATAATTGGAGAAACACCATCTACAAGCAGCAAGTTTGATACATCTCGTATTGGACCTTCATTATCACAAGGTCAAAAAGCTACAGAGCTAGCTTCATAGAATGTCCAAGGGGAAAAGGCAAAAAGTGCTTTTGACAGGTACCGGGAGATCAAACTTAAGAATGAAATTCTTAAGAACAACACCTACAATCAGTTTTTGGAGCAGACTTCTAGTTAACAGAGCAGACTATTATCAGTTTTTGATACAAAACAAGGAAATATGAAGATGGCCTTTCTTGAGTCCAAAATTCCACATCCTAAAACACCAACAGATTATGAGAGCACAACATTTAAATTCATCACCAAAGATATCCATCCCATTGATAAAATGGAGATGCATAAACAGACTAGTGAGATGATTTCCTGTACCTTAACTAATACTTCCATGTCATTGTCAAAGTTGCAGGTTTCACATCCAAACATTCAGTCCCAATTAAAAATGGAGAAGATATCTTCTTTAGCAAAGGATAATAGAATCAAATCTTTGGAATATTTGGTAGTCAAGATGGAATACGATCCTAAAGATATAAATTTTTTGCAGAGGAGATCATCAAGAAGAAAAATATTGACATTGCAACATTGAGAAAGCAGCTGAAACTGCCAGCCACAGAGGATCCCTTGACTAAATATATTGAAGAAAATGAGACACAGAACGCTGACATGATGTAGTTAATCATGGAGCAGAATGTTCAGATTAGACAGATGGAGGTAGAAATGGAGAAAATGATCAAAGAGAAAGAATAGATTCAAAGGGTAGCCACAGTCCCCCTGGATGCTATACCCATCACTCAAATCCCAGCTACAAGAATTGCAATTGTAGCAACCTCTTCAACTCAAGATACAAGTGTTGAGCAGGTGACAAAGACACGGGAAAATATGTCAATCCAGTCAGAAAAAATTAAGAAGTTGCATGGGCAGCTCAAAGCTCTGCAAGAACAGAAATACAGAACTGTAGCTTCTCATTTGGCTAAAGTACAGAAGTCACAAAGGTTGCTGGAGAGGATACTGAAGATGGATACATCAATTGGTCAAACCTTGGCCCAAGCCAAGGAAACCATTTGGATGGATATTTTGGACTCCGTGAATGAGATTTGGCCATGCATCCAAATCATTTTTGAATAGAAGGAACTGATACAAAAGGCCACTGAAACCATTACTAAAGTAAGGGATAAGCTGGGAGACATGCCTACAGAAGCTTCCAACATCATCAAATTCCTGAATTCAAAGAATAAGTATGAACTTGAAGAGTTAGGAATTAATGACAGGACTGCCATCTTGGAAGTCAAGAAGGTTTTAACTAAAAGAAATCTCATTACTCAATTGGAGGAGAAATGTGAAACACTGAAGTTGGGAGTGAACAAATTCTTCAATAGGATTGAAACATTAAAACAAAAAGGATTGCCCAGCATATATGTGATTAATGACAAATTGATTACTCAAGAATATTTTGTTATAAAGATGAAGGAAGTGGCCAGAAACAGTACTAAATTCAGTGGTATAAAAGGCATTATGACAGCCAGAGCATTCTTAGAGACAATGGGAAATGACTTCTTTATCTAGCATGAGGTAAAACATATCTTCCCAGTAGATCCAACAATTGCAAAATATACCGAGGTTGATGAGATTTACCGAAGGGTAATCAAGTTAACCATTCTAGATGAAAAAAGGTAGGAGAAACCATGTGATCTATTGCAGTAAAAAGCAACTTGAATACAATGAGAACATCAACCAGTACATCAGCCAACACAACACAGTTATAGGTTGATTCAGCAATTGAATCCTCCAAAATAGAGCCACCTCTTCATACAGTTGTCCACCATGCGTATGATTCTGTAGAAGATCCATTTTATGGTATAGATAATGCTAATAATACATTGTCAGTTGAGACAATGATTTTGTAAATCATTTTGTAATTATTTTATAAATACTTCATAGTTTGAAGTATTACAGGTTGATTGTTGAATATAATTTCCTCTTAGAATTGTAATTTTCAAGTTGCTGGAAGCATCAGTAATACAAGGACATTCTTCACAAGGTTCATGTGGTGTACAAATTGGTGATGTTTTTCTTATGTTCATGTGTTTAATCATTGTTTCTTTTCTCTGTCATTTCTGAAAAGCTTAATTACATAACAGAAACTGTGACAAATAGGATATGTTATAAAGAAAACCCTATTCTGTCTATTAGTGATTTATATTTTTTCTACTGAAGTCAAATTAAGGAATCCTTAATTAATCCTTAGTTTCTACTTAATCTTACATTTCTCATGTTTGATAATCCATTTAAAATTCTAAAAGATCCAACTAATGCAACCTAGCTTGCCCTATGAAACTCCTTCAAAGTTTGATGCAAAACCAGTTAATCTTTAGACTCCATAGCCCAATGGAATTATAACAATTTAATCAACCAAATAATCCAATAAAAAACAATTAGTACAATAATAACTAGCCTAAAACTTACACCAAACATAGCTAAATTTTACAGAGAGATCCCTATCTGAAGCTGGCAGAGCTAGATCCCAACTTCCAAAGTGGTTTTGATGTTGTCCTATGTGTTTACTCCCTCAACCTCAAAAATATAGAACGAAAACACAAGACATACTCACTTGCTTATTCAAAAGTACGTGTATATTGCTCTCTTGTGCTAACTATTGGATCCAAGGAAAATCTCTAAGAAAAATGGCAGCTAGGACTTATTTCTGGAAAGGATCCTATACCAAACAGTGTGAGGCTTAATTGGGACTTCACATTGCGAGACCCCCTTGCATGTTGGCGGGTTTGAGCAATGTCAACATTCTAGCGCTAGGAGGGAAACCAACGTTTTATTGCTGATAACTCACCACATCTTAACAAACAAAATTCCATGCAAGTCAGTAACGTTCCAATTTCCACTCCAACTCATAATCATGAAAGAGATAAAACTTCTCATCTTAGTCCAGATCAAGATTTTGAAGTTACTTATAGTCAGATGCGAACAATCCGACCTATTACTTGCTAGTTTGCAAGAGTTGTTGCTTTAATCCCTATTGTTGTTATTCTACCTCATAAAACTATGAAGAAAGAAACAACTCCCAGTGGTGTATTGGTTTCTTCGGTGGAAAATTTGGTTATCACAGCCCTTGAAGAATTAGTTGATCCTATGGAAAGAACAAATCAGCAAGGGGAACTTCAACTTGTTCAGGAGAATTTGGACAGTGAAGGGGAGGATTTTCAGTTTTTCGACAAGGAACACCCTGATTATAACGAATACTTTAACGGTGAAGGAGAAGCCTCTTCAGACTCGAAATAAGAGGAGGAGGGAGGAGAAGAAGACATGGTTGATGCAAACTTGGATTGGATGGCCCAAGAGCAACTCACTTCTCTGGATAATCTTCACCGTCTGCCTAAACACCCTAAAAAGTTGTTGTCAAAGTTCAATCCTGATAATAATATCAAAGTTGAATACCATATTAATGAATTCTACATGCATTTACAAATGCTTGAGGTACGTTTTGATGAAGTTATTTGCATACTTTTTTCGTACACTTTAGAAGGTAGAGCGTCAGTATGGTATCACAGTCTTCTTGCCAATTCAATCCATCATTGGAGGGAGTTTAAGAAGTTATTTTGGAAAATATGTTGATGATAACACTCCTGCCATGGTATTAAAAGAACTTCAAAATCTCAAAATGGGGGACAAGAAAAGAGTCAGAGATTTCAACCAATGATTTACTCATTTGTTAATTAAGTTTCCTACAAATTTCTAATCACACGATGACATTATGAAAGATTATTATACAACTTCCTTTCCAACTAACATTAATGTGTTCATTAAAAGGGATTCAAAGGATACTTTGGCTTTGACCTCTGTAGAATCTCTTGCTATTGAAAAGGATATGCATTCTATTGGAATCATTGAAGCCTTTGATAATCCAAAAGACTCCAAGGAAGTTGGTAAGAAAACTCAAGCCTCTTTCACCAAAGCTAAGGAGAAAGATTATTTGGATACAAAAAGCTTTACCAAGTCTTTGAAGTTGCTCATGAATGAAGTATTTAAATTAAAGAGGAGGTCAAGTGAGGCAACCACCAATAACTATTTATCAAAGCCACCTTTCTTTAAGAAAAATAACAACACTTAACTGACTCAATCTGCTTAAAGCTCTAATTCAATGTTTAATGTTGAAAGTTGGAGAATGGATAACTATTACACTTTACATCAAGAGAAGCATTAAAAAAATATGTCCACAATGGAATCACAACATGACTACTATGATCACCAAATTCGTAGATTCATTGTTGGAAGATGAACAACTTGAGCAGATTGAAGAAGCAAATGAACCAGTCGTGGTCAAGGAAATTTTGAGTGTTGGACACTCAATTAATGCATTTCATGTCATATACAACACTGACAAGAAAAGTGTTGATGAACTATCAGTGAATGAAGCTCCTCCTCAACAAAAAACTAATAGTTACAACGTGAGGAGTAAAGGACCTGTCTCTGAGCAAGAGCTTAAAAAACAGTTGTTGAGAATAATTATTCCACCTTCTAATCTAGCTCAGAAGTTGCAAAACAAGTTCAGAAGTTCTCTCCCTATAAGAATGCTTCCGCCAACAACAAGAACACGTCCACCACTATTGAAGCTTCAAACAAAGCTACGCCCCTCGATACGTCATCACAACCCATTAACAATGAAAGTATTGATTACAACATTGTTGAAGACATGAAAATATCTTGTGTCTGTTATCACTCAGGTTGTCCCTAGGCTCCTTATAGGGATATGGCTGAGGTAACCACAAACCAATCTTTGGATTGTAGGTTCTAGCCCACCTGCAATCAGAGAGGGCTCTCTCTTTATGATTCAACTTTTGTTGATGATTTTAGGCTAGCTTTCTGGCTTCAAGGGTGTTTTGTTTGTGATTAGATGGGAGGTAGGATTCTCGAACAAAGAGGCAAGGTAAGGTGTGATAAGTTTCAAACCATTGGGCATGGAGTCACGGATTGAGGTTTGCTATTGCGTTTTCTTGGTCACAAGGGAATTATGGAGCGAGATAGCCACACAGGGTACAATTATCAATCTAATGAAAGTACAGAATGAAAATCAGGGATGAAAGGCAAAGGAGAATCATTTCATCATGCTGAAAAAGAGGGGAAATGGATGAATGGGATCCAGGAGCAGTTAAGAATTCCTAAACATGCATTCATATGTGAAAGAAACAGCGTAAACAAGATCATTTAAGTATACATGCTCATAGCTATTTCTGAAGAAAACATCGAAAATTGCAGAAATTGAACTTAAGGTGTAGTGAAACAAATCTTAAGCTATTATTTTTTCCTACAATTTAGAAGGCGGAACGATGGTAAAAAACGTAAAATTTAACAGAGGAGAGAAACACTTATTGAATCATGTAGAAGCACAGGAATTCCGTAATCATTCCTTGGCCAAGTGAAAACATCAAGTAGTTTCGCAATCCATGCTTTCAGCAATCTTTGATTATAGAAAATATGACAGTTACAGTGCGAGTCTCTGCTCGGAGAGAATGTTGGGAAGAAAACTAACCAACTACTACCAACCAACCAACCCCTCACAACACTGTTCAGGGTGGTATTTATAAGCAAAATATCGGAAAGACATTCATTACAACTGACCTAAACAGGTCTGCTAGAAAACTCTTCAAAAATCTAAGTGTTGCTGGAATTAAATGCAATTAAAACTTTTTGGCTGCGTTAGGGGCCGCTGAATCAGAAAAGATGACAGTGTGGCCCTTGGAGGCTAGATGTGGTGCTACTGGAATGATTGTGCTTTTGGAACTGTAGTTCTGCTCTGGTGTGAGTTAAATGTGCAATAATTATGATTTGAGGGCTTTCGAGTGGCTTCGCCCTCTTTCTTTGAATCTGCTGGAAGGTATTAAATGTTCTCCTGCTTCGGGCCACTGCTCAAGATTTTTACTGATACTCTTTGTCGCTACATTGATGGTTTCCGCTGTCTACTGATACTCTTTGACACGCTTGATACCTGATGATTTGATCTGATACACTTTAAACTCTGTCACTGATCTGCTGCTGTCTTTAAACCGGATCACTTTGGCACGATCGGGCGATTTTCAGGATTTTTCGGCGCGCAACGGGCTAAGGAATCAAAAGATTCCCCGAAACGGCCTATGTCCCGTAGCGATTCGCGCTAATCGCGCATCGAAAACGGCCTCTGTTTCTTGTTTTGGAGCTTCGAAGTGCGATTTCTGTTCCTGCGCGAAGTTTCGGCTTTCTGGCTGCTGACGTCAGCATGACGTCAGCTGTACGGCGGATGGCGTCAGCTGTGGTGGGTCCCTGGTACAGAATGACACGGTGAGGTGCTGATACTGAAGGTGATGCGATGAACTAGCTCCGATGCGATCGCGATATCGCATCGGCGGGGAACGGAGGGTGTTTGAGTTGGACATTTGGCGCTTGCGACCACCGATGTCGCGATATCGCGTCGGGTGGTGACGGATGGGTCATAACTTGCATGGAGAGGAAACTACGATCTTGTGATGCAATCTGGCTTTTAAGGGTCTGCGGAGTGTTAAGGAAGTCGGCGAGGGGTTTGTTTTGGGCGGAAAGAGTAAGTAAGTGGGTGTGAGAGGCATTTGAGGTTTCGGAAGGGGTCCGATTACCTCAGAGGGATTTTATACTCTGGAAGGAGTGCATTGTATCTGGAAGATGGTTTGAAGGTTGAGGGTTCTTGCTAAGTTTCAGGTAAACTAAGCAATTCCCAGGGGTACTTATGGTTATTTTTCAACCAGGGGGAGGGATAATACATAGGGGAAGATTTACTTAATATTAGTAGGGGGACGGGAAAAATAGGGAGCTAAATAATAATGTTAGTGGTTAATATGGAGGTGGTAAGAAAGCGCTAAGTTCAGGAGACCTTAGGCTGTTACAAGGGGGTAAAACCATTCTTTAGGGAAAGTATGGAACAGCTTTGAGTAAAGGAGGTCTTTCCTCGAGTTAGCGTTATGAAAATGATGAAACTTAAGAGGTATCAAGCAGATATTGACCTCTTTTGGGGAAGTTAGTTAATGATTGGGGAAAGCGGAGAAGGGGAGTTAGTTATACCTCTTTTGAGTTTCTCGCATAGAACTGCCTGCTGATTGTGTCCTGAGTGAGATGACAGCTGAAAATCTGGGACTGATCAGCAATTAGGATTCAGCAACCTCAGAACTACCTACCCAGCCTACTTACCTAGCATTTTTTCTTCTTTTGATTTGGGTGCACTTAGACTTGCAAACCCATCATTCTATTTTTCTTTTGATGCTTTCCTATCTACATACTACCCTTATTTCTTCCAAGGGCCCAGATTAAGCTGTTGGGCTCCTATGCTTCTCTACCTATCTAAGAATCTGCCAAGATTAAGATGTTTGGACAGATTTACATTCTCTATTTTCTAAAACAGGAAATTTAAACCTAGGGAGACCAAGATTAAGCTGTTTGGACCTCCCTTTAACTAAAAATTGGCGATACCGGGATAACTTTTCAAAAATTTGGAAGGCAATTGAATGAACTTGGAGTAGCCTTCTTCGCTTGGAGACTGTTAAGCAAATATGGAGCATTGCAGTATGCAAAGTACGACATATTTGACCTATAAAAATATCAATCATGAATTATGAATAACCTGCTGCAGCAGGAAGCTAACAGTGGCTCCACTTAGGGATGGCTTCTCCTTGTGAGAAGCCAAGAACAACAGGTCAGAATGCCTTCGTCTTTAGTTGTTGCTGTTTTCTACAAAATCGTCTTCTCTGGCTGCCTTATTTCTCCTACCTACCTACCCTAACCAGCACTTACTTTGCTGTCAGGTGAGATCAAATAACCAGTGCAGCCACTCAAGCAACTGAAGAAAAGAGTGATCTCGCTGACTGATGGTTTTTGAACTTGGAAGCATTATTCGGTCATGTGCCCTCATAATCAGAGTTGTGGCATAGAACGACTGATGTTGATGTATTTGGACTTCACCGAGAAACCACGCTAGGGAACTTGCGTCTAGCAGAAGTTCCATGTAGTCCGCAATAGGATCAATAAAATCATCATGTGAGAGAACTTCTTCTGTGTTTTTTTGGTCAGATGGAACAGCTACATCCTTGGTAATAAGCCTCGCAGCTAATCCTTCTGTCTCTGTCTTGAAAATAGAATCATCCAGAATCTGTAAGTCAGCAGGTAGCGCTATTTCCCTCTGAGTTGGAGAAGGGAGACTTCGGCAGGATTCTGGGTCTTCTTGGTCTGATGGAACAACTACATCCTTGGTAATAAGCCTCGCAGCTAATCCTTCTGTCTCTGTCTTGAAAATAGAATCATACAAAATCTATAAGTCAGCAGGTAGCGCTATTTCCCTCTGAGTTTGGGAAGGGAGACTTCGGCATGATTCTAGGTCTTCTTGGTCAAATGGAACAGCTACATCCTTGGTAATAAGCCTCGCAGCTAATCCTTCTGTCTTTGCCTTGAAACCCAGATCATACTCAATCTGTAATTCAGGAGATAGCAATATTTCCCTGTGGACTGGGGGAGGAAGATTTTGATAAAATTATTTAGGGTCCCGGAAATTGTATGATTGTATCTGAGCTCCAAGAGTCCAATTTCATTCTCATATCTTTCAACCACTAACTCAAGAAAAAGTTTATTCGGGCGGCCTGCTGTTTTTGTTTTTAACAATACTGCTCTAAAAAAAATTTCATTAAGTTCGAATTCTGATAAAATTTTTCTGAATTCATCTAAAGCTTCATCAAATGGAAGATCTTCCCAGAACTCGGTCATTCTCTCTCACTGTTAATGCTTGGGAACATGGAGTATTTGGCTGTAAAATTGGTTCGTTCCTCAGTGGAGCCTTTGATTTAAATTGAAGTGGAGTCGCCAGGTGGATGCCTAGACTTTGAAGTGCCTGATCTCTATCCACCATCAAAGACCAGAACTAAGCGTGACAAGCTCTGAAGAACAGGAGCACTTTCTCCAGTAACCGGGGTTTACAAAAATGAACAAAGTGCTTGAATCCCCAGTGGAGAACACAGATACACATCGACCGAGGCTTTCTAAAGTCGGTTTCTTCCTCTGTAGAGCTGCAGACTGGTTTAATGCATTTATCTGAGGAGGTCCCCAGTGGAGTCACCATTATGTTATCACTCAAGTTGTCCCTAGGCTCCTTATAGGGATACGGCCGAGGTAACCACAAACCAATCTTTGAATTGCATGTTCTAGCCCACCTGCAATCGGAGAGGGCTCTCTCCTTATGATTCAACTTTTGTTGATGATTTTAGGCTAGCTTTCTAGCTTCAAGGGTGTTTTGTTTATGATTGGATGGGAGGTAGGATTATCGAACAAAGAGGCAAGGTAAGGTGTAATAAGTTTTGAACCATTCGGCATGGAGTCACGGGAGGTTTACTATTGCGTTTTCTTGGTCACAAGGGAATTATGGAGCGAGATAGCCACACAGGATACAATTATCAATCTACTGAAAGTACGGAATGAAAATCAGGGATGAAAGGAAAAGGAGAATCATTTCATCATGCTGAAAAAGAGGAGAAATGGATGAATGGGGTCCAGGAGTAGTTAAGAATTCCTAAACATGCATTCATATGTGAAAGAAACAGCGTAAACAAGATCATTTAAGTATACATGCTCATAGCTATTTCTGAAGAAAACATCGAAAATTAGAGAAATTGAACTTAAGGTGTAATGAAACAAATCTTAAGCTATTCTTTTTTCCTGCAATTTAGAAGGCGGAACGGTGGTAAAAAACATAAAATTTAACAGAGGAGAGAAACACTTATTGAATCATGTAGAAGCATAGGAATTCCGTAATCATTCCTTGGCCAAGTGAAAACATCAAGTAGTTTCGCAATCCATGCTTTCAACAATCTTTGATTATAGAAAATATGAAAGTTACAGTGCGAGTCTCTGCTCGGAGAAAATGTTGGGAAGGAAACTAACCAACTACTACCAACCAGCCAACCCCTCACAACATTGTTCAGGGTGCTATTTATAAGAAAAATATTGGAAAGACATTCATTACAACTGACCTAATCAGGTATGTTAGAAAACTCTTCAAAAATCAAAGTGTTGCTGGAATTAAATGCAATTAAAACTTTTTGGCTGCGCTAAAGGCAGCTGAATCAGAAAATATGACAGTGTGGCCCTTGGAGGCTAGATGCGGTGCTGCTGAAATGATTGCGCTTTGGGAACTGTAGTTCTGCTCTGGTGTGAGTTAAATGTGCAATAATTATGATTTGAGGGCTTCGAGTTGTTTCGCCCTCTTTCTTTGAATCTGCCTGAAGGTATTAAATGTTCTCCTGCTTCGGGCCGCTGCTCAAGCTTTTCACTGATACTCTTTGCCGCTACATTGATGGCTTCCACCGTTTACTGATACTCTTTGACAAGCTTGATACCTGATGATTTGATCTGATACACTTTAAACTCTGTCATTGATTTGTTGCTGTCTTTAAACCGGATCACTTTGGCACGATCGGGAGATTTTCGGGCTTTTTCGGCGCACAACGGGCTAAGGAATCAAAAGATTCCTCGAAGATTCCTCGAAATGGCGTATTTGTCATAGTGATGCGCGATTAGTGCTTCGCGCTAATTGCGCATCGAAAACTGCCTCTGTTTCTTGTTCTGGAGCTTCGAAAAGCGATTTCTCTTCCTGCGCGAAGTTTCAGCTTTCTGGATGTTGACGTCAGCATGACGTCGGCTGTACGCCGGATGACGTCAGCTGTGGTGGGTCCCTGGTACAGAATGAAATGGCGAGGTGCTGATACTGAAGGTGATACGATGAACTAGCTCCAATGCGATCGCGATATCGCATCGGCGGGGAACGGAGGGTGTTTGAGTTGGACATTTGGCGCTTGCGACTGCTGACCGCTGATATCGCGATATCGCGTCGGGTGGTGACAGATGGGTCATAACTTGCATGGAGAGGAAACTGCGATCTTGCGATGCGATCTGGCTTTTAAGGGTCTGCAGAGTGTTAAGGAAGTCGGCAAGCGGTTTGTTTTGGGCGGAAAGAGTAAGTGGGTGTGAAAGGCATTTGAGGTTTCGGAAGGGGTCCGATTACCTCAGAGGGATTTTATACTCTGGAAGGAGTCCATTGTATCTGGGAGATGGTTTGAAGGTTGAGGGTTCTTGCTAAGTTTCAGGTAAACTAAGCAATTCCCGGGGGTACTTATGGTTATTTTTCAACCAGGGGGTGGGATAATATATAGGGGAAGATTTATTTAATATTAGTAGGGGGACGGGAAAAATAGGGAGCTACATAATAATGTTAGTGGTTAATATGGAGATGATAAGAAAGCGCTAAGTTCAAGAGACCTTAGGCTGTTACAAGGGGGTAGAACCATTCTTTAGAGAAAGTATGGAACAAATTTGAGTAATAGAGGTCTTTACTTGAGTTACTGTTATGAAAATGACGAAACTTAAGAGGTATCAAGGAGATCTTGACCTCTTTTGGGGAAGTTAGTTAATGATTGGGGAAAGCGGAGAAGGGGAGTTAGTTATACCTCTTTTGAACTTCTCGCATAGAACTATCTACTAATTGTGTCCTGAGTGAGATGACACCTGACAATCTGGAACTGATCAACAATTAGGATTCAGCAACCTCAGAACTACCTACCCAGCCTACTTACCTAGCATTTTTTCTTCTTTTGATTTGGGTGCACTTAGACTTGCAAACCCATCATTCCATTTTTCTTTTGATGCTTTCCTATCTACATACTACCCTTATTTCTTCCAAGGGCCCAGATTAAGATGTTGGGCTCCTCTTCTTCTCCACCTATCTAAGAATCTGCCAAGATTAAGCTATTTGGAAAGATTTACATTCTCTATATTATAAAACAGGAAATCTAAACCTAGGGAGACCAAGATTAAGCTATTTGGACCTCCCTTTAACTGAAAATTGGCGATACCGTGATAACTTTTCAAAAATTTGGAAGGCAATTGAATAGACTTGGAGTAGCCTTCTTCTCTTGGAGACTGTTAAGCGAATATGGAGCTTTGCAGTATGAAAAGTACGACATATTTGGCCTGTAAAAATGTCAATCATGAAATATGAATAACCTGCTACAGCAGGGAGCTAACAGACACAGGAAGGCAAACCATTGACTTTTGAAGGCAAATAGTTCAAGGGAAAGGGTTTAGTAAAATGAACATATGAAAAATAAATGGAAGTAATTTTACATGGAATAAAATAAAGGAAACAATATCTCATTGAAAGACACCTTAAATTGAAGAAATAAAATGATAACCTGAAGTACATTTTGGAGAAAATATTCCAACAAAAATGGGTAGAAAAATTGAAAGGGTTTCATTTTGAATTAATCTAAAAAAGGGTAAGGACAATGCCATGATAGAAACTCTTTTTGGAATAGAAGAGGCCTAAATTTTATATTCTATTACATATTACATTCTAGTATGACTAAAAAAAGATTACCATCAATGGAAAAATGATGATAATATTAGACAAAAAATACAATCTATAGAGAAAAGAAAGAAATATTGGGAGTAGAAAGGAGATATGTTTTTTGTACAATGAAAGAATAATTATATTCCCTCAATAAAAATTGAATCAACAAATATTAAGGGAGTTTCATGAATCTAATTGTAGGACATATAAGTTTCTTAAAATATATCAAAGGATTACAACATATTTTTTAGGGGAAGGAATGAAGAAAGATATTCAAAACTTTGTTAGAGAATGTAAGGTTTTCCAAATAAGTAAAGGAGAGAAGTAAAATAAACAATGCTATTTTAGCCATTACACATAATCCATCAAGGATGGAGAGAGATATTAATAGAATTCATTACAAGGTTATCAAAATACAGAGATAAGGATGCCATTTTTGTGGTCATTGATAGACTCACAAAATATGCACACTTTTGTGGAATTCACAGTACATACATATCAATCCAAATGGAAAATGTGTTTATGAAGGATATCCATAGACCTCATGAGTTTCCTAAAGAACTAGTAAGTGATATAGATCCAAAAATCATACTAAATTTTTGGAAAGAATTATGGAAAATGAGTAGAACAACAATAGTGATGATTTCATCATATCATCTGCAAACATTTGTTCAAATATAAATAGCTAATTTTTTTTTAGAGTTTTATCTATGATGTTATTCTTCAAACATACAGGCTCAATGGATGAATTAGCTTCCTCTAGTAGAGTGGTGGTATGATACTACCTATCACACGTCTACTATAATAACCCCATTTGAGGCCTTTTATGGCTATCCATATCTTAGCATATCAAGCATTGTGCAAGAACAATCCAAAGTACAAAAAATAGAGCCATATCTATAGAACACTAGAGAAATTGTGGCAATTCTTAAGGAAACCCATCAAAGGACACAAAACAAGATGAAGGAACAAGCACATCAACATCTAAGTGAAAGACTATCTGTTAAGGGTGACGGGTATTCCTGTGACTAGAACATAATACGCAATCTACACTCAAGTAAAATAAGAGTAAGAAATTAAATCCAAAATTTTATGGACCCTACCAAATTATTCACAATATTGGGCAAGGGGCATAAGAGTTAAATTTTCATTTTTCTCAAATTCAGAAGAAGTTTTAATATATATTGCCTAAAAATGGTTTTGGGAGAAATTAAGCCATACGAAATAGAACTTGTAAAATTAGGTGAACTAGGGAAGTTGATTCTTGAATTAGAAAAATGTATAAATCAATGTCCTATATCTCTTTGAAATAGAACCATTATAGAGTACTTTATGAAGTAAAAGGGTGTGCTTGTAGAAGAATGTACATGGGAAAATGTGCAATTCATGAAGAAATTCCCTTAATATCAATCTTTAAGGGAGGACTTTCTTTAAAGAAGGGATATGTTATGGTGCTTGGGTCCTTATAATAAGGCACTAGTAGGTATTCTTCATTATTTTAACTATTATATTACTAGGTTAGCTAGAACCTTTCATTATACCCTTTCATTATAATTTACCCCTTGTCTCCTTTATATATACCAAGAAGGAAAATCTTAAGGATCATATCTTGGTGCCATGTTCATATAATATGTATTAAGTTAGCTAATGACTTGTTTAAGTTTTAAATAGAGGAGAAGATAGTTGATTATTGAAAATAAGATAAACAAGTGTAATATGCAACATTGTTGCTTAGTACCTTCCACTTATATAAATAACTGATAGCTAAATTAAAGTAAACAAGTGCTAACATCACACAACTTATATATTTAATATATATAGTATATATATATATATAATATATAATATATATATTATATATATATTATATATATGGGTATAAAAAAATAATTGAAAGCTAATATGATAAATAGTATTTCTATAATCATCTTTAACTTTCAATTATTTTTTATACTCATATCTATCATCTATTATCTACTATCTATTATGTATATATATTATATATATATATATATATATATCATATATATATATAATATATATATATATATTTATATATATGTAAAAAAATAAATGAAAGTTAAAATGATAAATATGTTTTTCTAGAAAGTAATTGTGAGTAACAATTTAAGATTTGCCAGGGTACATCTCAAAATTAATAAATTTATTAGTGGGTAAAATTCAAGTGCAGAAGGAATGATAAAAAAAGAACCCAGGATGATAATTTAGATTCCTAGGTTGACCTAGGTTGTTAGTAATATATATATAAATATATTATATATATATATATATATATATATATATATATATATATATATTGTATATACACACACTTAAAGTTATTATCCTATTATTTTAATATAAGTTACACTTGATATTATTAATACTAATATAAGTTATATTTTTTGTAATCTTATAATTACTTTTTTCATAAGAGGCATGTACTTTAAGTTTAACCAAATGCATAAGTTTAAGGAAAATATTAAGTATCTTAGAAATTAAAATAAAATAAATTTGATAATTGAAATGGTAATTTTTATATATAATCAACAATTTAAATGTACCTTATAAATTAAAATTGTTGTTTGACAACCTAATAAAGGTATTTAGCCTTGTCTCCTTTTCAAAAGATTTGTGCTGCTATATATTATAATTAAATTATATACATAATACCTAGAAATCAAAATCTTTGGATAACCTTCTAAATATATTTCACTTCTAAAATATGTGTTGGTGTATTATACAAATAAAATAAAATAAGCTACACCACCAAGAATCATATTAATAAAATATAAATGTTTGTTGCTGCATTATACAAATAAAATAAATTAAATTACACCACCATGCATAATATTAATAAAATATATATACTAAAGAAATATATGCAGGGGTAATATGGTCTTTTTGCATTGAGTGACAACTCTTTCCTCTTGTGAAAGTTGAGTGATAACATGTTTATCTTGCTTCCACATGATGCTTGGGATGAAACATGTGTAAAATTAAAATGTCAATCATGAAATATGAATAACCTGTTGCAGCAGGAAGCTAACAGACACAGGAAGGCAGACCATTGACTTTTGAAGGCGAATAATTCAAGGGAAAGGGTTTAGTAAAATGAACATATGAAAAATAAATGGAAGTAATCTTACATGGAATAAAATAAAGGAAACAATATCTCATTGAAAGACACCTTAAATTGAAGAAATAAAATGATAACCTGAAGTACATTTTGGAGAAAATATTCCAACAAAAATGGGTAGAAAAATTGAAAGGGTTTCATTTTGAATTAATCTAAAAAAGGGTAAGGACAATGCCATAATAGAAACTCTTTTTGGAATAGAAGAGGCCTAAATTTTATATTCTATTACATATTACATTCTAGTATGACTGAAAAAAGATTACCATCAATGGAAAAATGATGATAATATTAGACAAAAAATACAATCTATAGAGAAAAGAAAGAAATATTGGGAGTAGAAAGGAGATATGTTTTTGGTACAATGAAAGAATAATTCTATTCCGTCAATAAAAATTGAATCAGCAAATATTAAGGGAGTTTCATGAATCTAATTGTAGGACATATAAGTTTCTTAAAATATATCAAAGGATTACAACATATTTTTTAGGGGAAGGAATGAAGAAAGATATTCAAAACTTTGTTAGAGAATGTAAGGTTTTCCAAATAAGTAAAGGAGAGAAGTAAAATAAACAATGCTATTTTAGCCATTACACATAATCCATCAAGGATGGAGAGAGATATTAATAGAATTCATTACAAGGTTATCAAAATACAAAGATAAGGATGCCATTTTTGTGGTCATTGATAGACTCACAAAATATGCACACTTTTGTGGAATTCACAGTACATACATATCAATCTAATTGGAAAATGTGTTTATGAAGGATATCCATAGACCTCATGAGTTTCCTAAAGAACTAGTAAGTGATATAGATCCAAAAATCATACTAAATTTTTGGAAAGAATTATGGAAAATGAGTAGAACAACAATAGTGATGATTTCATCATATCATCTGCAAACATTTGTTCAAATATAAATAGCTAATTTTTTTTTAGAGTTTTATCTATGATGTTATTCTTCAAACATACAGGCTCAATGGATGAATTAGCTTCCTCTAGTAGAGTGGTGGTATTATACTACCTATCACACGTCTACTATAATAACCCCATTTGAGGCCTTTTATGGATATCCATATCTTAGCATATCAAACATTGTGCAAGACCAATCCAAAGTACAAAAAATAGAGCCATATCTATAGAAGACTAGAGAAATTGTGGCAATTCTTAAGGAAAACCATCAAAGGACGCAAAACAAGATGAAGGAACAAGCACATCAACATTTAAGTGAAAGACTATTTGTTAAGGGTGATGGGTATTCCTGTGACTAGAAAATAATACACAATCTACACTCAAGTAAAAGAAGAGTAAGAAATTAAATCCAAAATTTTATGGACCCTACCAAATTATTCACAATATTGGGCAAGGGGCGGGAGTTAAATTTTCATTTTTCTCAAATTCGGAAGAAGTTTTAATATATATTGCCTAAAAATGGTTTTGGGAGAAATTAAGCCATACCAAATAGAACTTGTAAAATTAGGTGAACTAGGGAAGTTGATTCTTGAATTAGAAAAATGTATAAATCAATGTCCTATATCTCTTTTAAATAGAACCATTATAGAGTACTTTATGAAGTAAAAGGGTGTGCTTGTAGAAGAATCTACATGGGAAAATGTGCAATTCATGAAGAAATTCCCTTAATATCAATCTTTAAGGGAGGACTTTTTTTAAAGAAGGGGATATGTTATGGTGCTTGGGTCCTTATAATAAGGCACTAGTAGGTATTCTTCATTATTTTAACTATTATATTACTAGGTTAGCTAGAACCTTTCATTATACCCTTTCATTATAATTTACCCCTTGTCTCCTTTATATATACCAAGAAGGAAAATCATAAGGATCATATCTTGGTGCCATGTTCATATAAAATGTATTAAGTTAGCTAATGACTTGTTTAAGTTTTAAATAGAGGAGAAGATAGTTGGTTATTGAAAATAAGATAAACAAGTGTAATATGCAACACTGTTGCTTAGTACCTTCCACTTATATAAATAACTGATAGCTAAATTAAAGTAAACAAATGTTAACATCACACAACTTTTATATATA
>APFE031598642.1:326195-343621 GCA_000404065.3 Pinus taeda
TAGGGCCTCAAAACGGCTCCGGAAGTTCAAGACCCGAAAAACTGCTAAAAATAATAAGTTGTGCTACAATTAAGGAAACTGAAAATGCTGAAAGAGACAATGATGAGGGTCCAGATGGACTTGGCAGGTGGCCACCAATATCCACCTGGATCAGCTACCACAATCACTCTTCCTCTAAGGACCACGTTTCATAACTTTTCAGACTGGATACTCCTGGTACACAATAACACAATATGCAGGCCGTGTTTCATCAAATTTTCATACTAGACCCAAAAGTAACATTGAAGCTCAAAATCAATCACGTCTGCAATACAACCGATCACTGAAACACATCTACTTTGAAGCAAATCACATTAAATTAATCTAAACCTTCAGATCACTATCACTAGAACACAAAGGTGAACCTAGAACTTTGCATCAACAACCAGAACCAACTGCAACCTCAAAAATCATATGTTAGAATGTGTATGTTGCACAGAGGTGTCGAACCAGTGTGTATACACACTTTCACCAAGGAAAATCAACGTATAGATATGTAGATAATAACTTATAACTTAATAGTTATTCCAGACTTCACATATACCCAGATCATATCATATAAATGATAAACATGTTTTAGCAATCAGATCTAGATTATCCATTACATAATGATAATTCATTTAAGGTCTTATGATCTCAATCCCTCATTAGATCTCATCCATCACCAAACAGTCAGGCACATACTTAGTTCAGATCAAGAAAAGCATAAAAAACCCATAGTATGCATATTTACTTTTGATCTAACACTTTATAATATATTCATTACTTGAACACCCTCATACTTTGATCTTCACCTCCTTATATAGTTTTAGCCTTTTGTCAAAACCTCAGACCAAAACAACACTTAGAACCTATGGTTTTCTTAGACAGGATCAAGTAAATGTTATTCCACTCAATATTATGGGCTAATACCATGGTATGGACCCTTGGTATTCTTTCACCTTAATTTTCCATCCCATACGCAATTTTTCCTTCTGTGAAAGTGCATGCATACATATACGCTCCTTTTGTTCTATGTAGCAATGTTTATATGCTACTTGGACTAGGATAAACAACACATACTTATTAAAACAATCTCTTTCTTCAATTTCTAGAGTCTGATCTGTAATCCTTTGTTGTTACCTTTGAATTGACCTGTTGCACTGTGAACGACCATCATACATCACTGAATCATTTATGTGTATCATATATGTGAGTTTCAGCCAAGGAAAACACCTGTACCATAATGACAATAAACTTGGCCTTTAAGTCAATTCACTAAGGGCGGAGAAAAAGAAAATTTATTTTGGTCTGAAACCCAATAGATGGTGTTTTCTGATTTGAAGCATCACCTCTATTTTGCACTAGTGCTCACACTACTGGACCTGTAACAACCATTTCAGATTGAGACAGATGCCTCTGGCTATGTTATTGGCGCAATTCTTACTCAGCAAGGGCATCTAGTGGCTTACCACAGTGAGACACTTTTAGACATAGTCTAAAATTACCCCACTTATGACAATAAAATGTATTCCATTGTGCAGGGTTTTTGTCAATTGAAGCATTACATTCTAGAAAAGAAATGATCATGCATATAGATCATTGACCCCTGTAGTTCATACATACTCAAGGGAAGTTGCAAAAAGATTTCCATCAGAAATTGTCCACATACCTGCAACAGCTCTATTTGAAAATTAATTCAAGTGGTACCAACCCTCTTGGAATGAAAGATCATCGACCCCTGTAGTTCATACAGACTCATGGGAAGTTGCAAAATGATTGCCATCATAAATGGTCTGCATACCTACAACAGTTCCATTTAAAAATTAAGTATAAGAATCAATCAAAAGAAATATGACTCTTCCAAAGATAAGGCAGACAAGAAAGAGTTTCCTCCTAAAGAGAGTCCTAAGGAAACAAATAAGATGTAGAATCTTTTTAGTTTTGAAGAAGAACCTACTAAACTTAAAATTTCCATTCCATTAAGTGAATTTTTAAAGAATGAATAATGTATGGCTCATATTATAAAGCCTTTGAAGATTGAGAAGAATTTTGATACTCTAAATGTAACTGATGATCATCCCTTCATCTTATTTGGACAAAATATTGAAGATGAGAGTGAGGATGGTGAAGTGCCTCATTTCTATGTAAGCCTAAATGTACATGATGTAATTCTTCACAATACCATGCTATACTTAAGGGCTTCCCACAACTTGATGCCAAAGGTAATCATGTAGACGCTTGGGCTTGATGTGACTAGACCATACAAAGAGTTGCAATCTTTTGACTCTAGCATAGTGAAGTGTTTGGGACTCATAAAAGACCTGGTAGTCTCCCTAACTCAAATTCCATCCAAAAGCATGGTGATGGACATTGTAGTGGAAGACATACCCCCTAAGTTTTGAATGCTCTGATCAAGGTCGTGGAGAGAAAAATTGCAAGGGGTTATGCAGACCGACAGGTCATACATCATTGTTCCAATTTTTGGTTGCCAAACTAGGAGACTTTACCGTTAACTATTGATGTCATACATAACTAGCAATAAAAAAATATCCTAAAAATCACCTTCTTTATGTTGTAAATTTTGATTTGGATTATTTTATTTTTTCTACTTAGAATATCGTGAAGAGGAGAAGAAAAGTGTAGTTGTCATTTCATAAGTAAAGGAAGAGAAAAACAAGAAACAATACATCAAGATACATGATGAGGAAGGAAAAGAGATGAAGACCAAGGTAGATGAAGAAGAAGGGGAAAAAATATTTGGAGCATGCATTTTTATGGTGCAAAAAGAAAGGAAGGTGTTAGTGTAGGCGTGTGGATAATCAGTCCAATAATTGGAAAATCCAAGTTGTGTTCCTACAAGTTGGCTTTTGACTACATTAAGAATGTAGTTGAGTATGAGGCGCTCCTTTTGGGATCACAGGTTTTGAAAAGTGCAGGGGCTAAAGTAATATCAATCTATGGAATATTTTGAGTTGATCATCAAGCATATCAAACATGAGTACCAGAAAAGACACCCTTGTTTGCAGGCTTACCATAATGTTGTCCTAGATTTGCTGCAATATTTTCCTGAGTATAATTTTTCAGTTATCCCTAGGAGACAAAATGTTGTTGTAGATGCTTTAGTTATATCTTGATGTGATTTTTCTATCCCAATTCACACAAATGAAAAAGTATGAAATTGAAGCTAGGCGTAGGCCTATTGTTCTAGATAATTTGAAGTACTAGTAGATTTTTGAAGATGATAGGAAGCTAGAAAATTTTATATTGATGAAGGAATACTTTTCTAAGATAA
The DNA here is from genome assembly GCA_000404065.3 of Pinus taeda. Lineage (NCBI taxonomy): Eukaryota > Viridiplantae > Streptophyta > Pinopsida > Pinales > Pinaceae > Pinus > Pinus taeda. The sequence continues at coordinate 329,509 of APFE031598642.1, forward strand.
GGGTTTAAAAGCACAGTAAATGGGAAGAAGGTGAAAAGGAAAGGTTTATAAATCACATTAGAGAAAACTTGCACAAACATGGGGCATATTTGAAGGTGCTACAATTAAAAGACAATGTCATTCCAGGAGGGTTGGTAGAAGAAGGTGCATCAGTCGACCACCATTCATGGCACTGATAACTATGCTCAATGCATGTGGGCATGAGACTTCAAGGTGGCTGCATCTTTACAAGAGTGATCCAGAATTCGACAACACATACTAGACACTCCTGGAAGGTAAGAAGTTCCAAATTTTCACCTCTAGGAAGCACTATTATGCCAACTGGGAGACATCTTTGTTCCTTCAATAGAGCATGCAAAGATGATTTGGGAGGAACATTACAGTTAGGTCACTGGACATTTTGGAGTAGAGAAAATAGTGGCAGTACTGCAGAAGTATTTTTATTGACCAAAACTTCATAAGGATGCTAGGAAGTACATTAGATCATGCACTGCTTATGCCATTTATAAACCAAGCATCAATAAGAAAGGCCTTTATACTCCTCTTCCTACTCCTATTCGATTACATGTCAGGCCTTCCTTCTACTATGCACGACAATGACTGTGTTTTCATGGTCATCGACAGATTCTCTAAGATGGCCATCATGGCGGCCTGCAAGAAGAGTATCATGGTAGAGGCCACTGCTAAGATATTCTTTGAATGAGTGCGGGTATACTTTAGGATCCCAGATTCCATTATATCAGATCGAGACAACAGATGTCTTAGTGAATTTTGGTCAAGTCTATGGTCGATGATGGATACCAAACTCATTAATTCCACGACATTCCACCCCCAAACTGATGTCCAAACAGAGGTCGTGAACAGGATGATCATACACATTATGTGCATATGCAACTTGAATAATCCACACACATGTGATGAAAGCCTTCCCTATGTCCAGCATAGATACAACAAAGCTCTCCATAGCTAAATGGGCCATAGCCCCTTTCAGGTATGGACAGGATTTCACCCATTATGTCCTATTGATGTAGCCATACCATTTGCACCTACTCAGGTAGATTGGACTCACGTCTAGTCTGAAGCCAACAAGACTAACAGTTTCATTGAGCACATTTAACACATCTACCAGCAGGTCCATGATATATTGGATGGAGACCATACTAATTATAATCAACGCCATTATCAACACCGAGTGTCACACAAGTTCCAAGTGGGTTACAAAGTTTGGCTACCTTTGTAGAAGGATCACCTAACTGGACCCCACTATAAGCTTCAGTCACTCTAATATGGGCCATACACCATCACCAATGATGTAGCAGACAATGCCTTCGAGCTCAACATCCCACCATTCCTTGGCCTTCTACCATTCTTTCCTCCATTGTTGGACACATCTGATATTGTAGAGAAACTCACACAAACATATCTAAACATGGACTAAATGGAAGAGGCTACAATTGATTAGATCATGGGAACGTAGATCAATAACACTCACCAGGAAAGGATCTAGCTATATTGAATTGTCAAAGTAGACAAACTCCTTGACCAGGGCAAGTGGTTCACTAGGGAATAGGTTCAAGAGAAATTTCCTCACCTCATGGAGGCTCTCCATGCAACCGGGAACATTACTTCCTACGGAGGGAGGAATGATACATGTGGATATTTGTGGCCACCTACCTATTCCACCTATACCTCTAATTAGTTTCATCTGTTTCCTTGTTTGTTTTAGAATTTACTATTTTTGGCAGTTTTGACCTCCTAAATGATGTTTTTTCTCAGGTCCCTTGCAGGCTCGTAATACTCATAGAGACCTTTCCAACAAGGTATCATACAGGCCAAACATAGATAATATGACCAAATTATGACCCTGGGAAGTTGGCTACCCAAATAACCTCGATGGGGTCCACAAACTCTTGGCATTTCATCTCCTACGGTTAGGGTTTTGGTTGTTTAGGGATCTTCCTTGTTGTTCAATAATAAATAACCTTGAGCCTCATTGTAACACAAATTAGAGGCATGCAACCATGAAATCGCTTCTTAGAGATAAGCTACCATCACTTGGGCTAGTTTATTTCCATTTTGTTTGTAAGCATATTTCAGTATTTTGATATTAATGAAATGAATTGTTATTTCTACCGCATCTTTGTATTTATGGTTATATCTGTAATTTTTTGTGTTCCTTTTAAGTTCGGATCACCATTTGCAAGTCTAAGATACTGTAATAGCACTGCACTCACTTATGATTGCCTCCCTTGTGCTTTGAAAAGCCTCTCATTATCATATTTAAAACTTCTTATAAACACTTTTAGGATTCTAAGTGTGCCCATCCTATTAGAAAAGTTTTCCATTCTTCATTGATCAGTTGATATTTCCTCCTCATCCATTATTTCTTCTCCCTATCCATGTTGTGATTTTTCAGAGCTATATTCTACAATATTTTTTTATTATTTCTTGGTATTTAGGATTTATGTTGTACCATCCTTTATTTTTCTTGGTGATATTCATGTGTTTTAATGCACACGCAAACCTGTTAGACTTAACAAAATTCATTATACATATTGAAGGTTATCACCTTCATTCCTGTCGGGAGACTATGGATATGTGGCAAGATGAAACCAATCATATTAGGTTAGAGCATACATATTAATAAAACTATGAAATATCATTAACATATATCATAATAATATTAGGTCACACATTAGTATCATTCTACATAATTAAAGCACAAGATAAGCATGCAATTAGTCAACTATAGATTGACTTTTAACACCTAACATTTTCTTTCTCCATTTTCTAGAGTTCAATATGAAACCCCTTTTCTCTGTTAAATCTAGAATAGAGTATCAATTTATCCCAAGGGATTGGAAGGAACTTTTCCATTATCTAGACCATGATAGAGCCCACCCAGCCCAAGTGTTGAACCCAAAGTCTTTGATACCTCTCTATAACACACCCCCTCCTATTCCCAACGTATAATGTTCGTTAGAAGGATGTTTCTATTATGTGGATCCAAGATCGACGGTAGTATTATGTAAATGGGGTCTAAAAGGTTTTGATATTTTTCAAATTCCTCAAAACTTTGTATGGATAACTTCATTGTGTTCATCTCGTCGAGATGATTCTGGTGATATAATGTTTTTCCAAATTTGACATCTGAATCAAAAGTTATGGCCACTTAAATTTTAGTTCCATATCATCCATCTGCCATATGGCATCCACGTGGCTTTCCCACATGGAATCCATGTGGCTATTCTATTCAAATGCATCACTGCCACTTGGAATTAGTGCATTAGTGTCCAACCCATTCATATTTGGTCTCATAATACATAAATAAGTCTATGTAAAAGCGATCAACCCAATAATTTTTCAATTTTATTCACACAATAGCCATAAGAAGGTGTGGACCCCTCAAATCCATGTCACCCTGGAGATAATTATCTTGGAGGAAATACCTTGAGGAACCACCCCAACAAAATATCCACTGCACCAAATCCTTAAACTAATAAGGTTTATGCACTTGATGCCTTGCCACCTCACCTTGCAAGAAATTCCCTTGGTGAAAACCTTTCTTGGGGGAAACTCCTTCTTGGAGAAAACTCCTCCTTACTAAAATTGTTTCATGGTGAGAACTCCTTCTTGAAAAAAATACATGTTTAGGCCAGCTCCCACCACATCATCTTGGAAGAAACTCTCTGGGCAAAAAACCTCCACAAAGTTAAGCCTTTCTCAGTAATAAATTGCCTTAGAGGGAGCCCACCTCATCGAAAATTCCCTCAAAGCAATATTTTAATAGACTAAGTGCTAAACCACAAAGACCAAGAAACTTGTCGATAGTTGATGGAAACACATTAGTTAAGAGACAAAGAACATTCACCCTCACAAGGTTAACAACTCGAGGTGTTGGGACAAAAATTTACATACAACAAATGACAGAAACCCATTTTTCCATCCTAGAAAAAATGATCTCAGGGGGTTGGAGAGGAGTGGTGCAACAATAACTTGTGAGATGCTAGATTCCAAGATCTCGTTCACCAACAATAGGTCATATGGGTTGAGGTCTTAAGGATGCAGAGAGCTAATATACCACACCTATGCAATTTTATCATTGTGTTATAGAAACATAGCCCATGGCTTAGCTGGAAGGGTTCTGTGAATGTTTGATTCTCATACTAAGACGTGGATGGTTTCTCTTATGGTTGTTATTTGGCCCATTGTCGTACCTCTCTCTTGAGCTTTCCAAAAGAGTCCCTCCAATCCCATTAATACTATATATAGATATATCTATATGTTATGTTATCCTTACTGAGCTTACCAACAATGAACAATGTCAACATAATAAACAAATCAAGAACTTGTTCATTTAGTTTCAAGTAGAAAAATGAAAAATTATTAGCCCATAGGAAATCAAAGCTCTAACGACTTCTTAGGTTAATCATAATTGAAAGATATCAAGACCCTCTTATCCCGTATATCTCCTCATCTCTCGGGATGATAAATAACATGTAATAAACCCATGCAAGCAATCAAGAAACCATATTATGCTCAAAATTCCTAACATTCCAAAAATAAATAGGGAACTCATTCTAGACTCATATTATCGGCATAAACCACACACTTGAGAACTATATTAACATCATTATAGGCCTAAAGCCAATGCCACAATTCTGCAATTGATAACTGCAAGAACCAACACTCCTCAATCATTAACATGACATTGAGTTGTTGCAAAATAATAGAGAAAATATGGCAATCACAAGCACAAACATAAGGTGACACTTATCTTATGCAGTTGCTAGAAACTAAGTGTGGACTCCAACTCTCCACCAAACCATAGACAAGCTATAGCCAAGTATTTCTTACAACTATCACCCATGATCCAAATTCCAAACCTTGTGGTATAGTTATTTTAAGGGCATTTTGAACCCATCTTATCAGTTGAAACAAGGCGTCTCAATGTTGCACTGCCTTCACCCACTAGCTGAAAAGGTGTAAGAGTACATTCTCCAACAACTTAGTGGAACTTCCACCTATATTCTTATCTCTATCCCATGAAACTACCATATGGTGTTATCATCCCACTAGCCCTGTGTGCCTCCACCTCTTAATAGTTATCAAGTAGCACAGTCTCTAGTGGACTTATTAGGCTTGTAATGTATAACCACTACTTAAGGATTATCAACTAGCAATCCTTCTGGGTTCCTCAGCTAGTGCATCATTCCAATGTTTGAAAACTTAGAGATAGGGGTCACTTTTTTCCTCCCTTTAGTTATGCACTCTCTGGTTCTTCCCTCTACATCTCCCCTACACATGTGTTAATGCCAGAGCATGTATCAATTGGTGAATCCTCTGAAAGTCATCCTCCCTCTTTTCCAGCAAATTCACTTCCCTCCTTCTCCGTGACTTCATAATAATCAATCTCCTGGATAGTGCAACCTATGTTTCCTTAATTTTTTTGTCCTCTTCCTGCTTGTGGCTAGAGTTAAAGGACACCTTACCTTATCCATTCTTCTTTTAGTTAATTACGACATAGCCAACCCACTCAGTCAAATAAGACTTATATTTAAAAAAAATATTCCCTCAAGCAATATCCTACATCAAGTAATGGAATTTTTGTCCCTTTCTAAAAATTTTAATTTTAATTTACAAAATACAAGTTGAAATTTTTACAAGGGGATTTTATCCACCAGGGATGTTGCACACCACTCTTTTGGTAATATTTATTTGGAATATTTCTTTTAGCAATTCAGTAAAGAGCGTAGGATGGTATAAGAGGCTTTCTATTTGAAGAAATATATGTGATACTAGTTAATTTTGACCCAATATTTTATTCATCTACCAATGTAGAGGATTTTAAATGTAGAGGGGAATGGGAGGGATTCAAAGAACCAACTGTAAGACAATTCATTCCTTTCTAAAGTTGAACTTATACTATTTGAATTGTATCTCAATGCCCCCCGATATATTATGGTAAATGCATGAGAAGGTGAAAACTTGATATGGATGGCCTTCGGAAAAATGAAATGCTATTAAATATACAGTAAATTTTTTCCCATATATAGCAGTTGGTATTGCGAATGAAAGGTTGCTCTACATAGATTTTGGAAATATCAAAAAATCCAAGCCAAATGAAAAAAATGAAATGAACACACTTCAAAGATTGCAAATGAAGAAGGAAAATGAAAATTTGAAAGAAAAAACAAATGAAAAATCCATGATTGAAAGAAAACTCCAACAAGGCATCATATGAAGTTATGTCTCAACAAAAGAGTAAATATGAAGTAAGGACATGTTTTAATTAAGTTGGGATTTCGGTGAGCTATGTCTTGCAGCGTTGTAACTAATTAGGATTGAATTTTAAAAAATTATTTTAAAACTAAGGAGTAGTTATGAATAAAAATAAATTCATATCAAGATGTCACTTTTTTGCAAATATCTTGTTCCCAAAATAAAAATCAAAAAATAAAGAAAAATATAATAAATGAAAAAAAGGTGAAGTAAAGAGACTCCCTAATGTAACTTTTTTGCAATAAAATTATCATCACAATTTCTTCTCTGAGATAGAGGGGATGGAAATTAAATTGAATGTTTTTTATGTGATATTTCGAGCAACATCAAAAGTTTCGTGGAACTAGTGAGGACCTGTAAAAACTAAGCTGAAATTAGAAAATATTAAATAAAATTGGAACTAAAATAAAAATTAAAAGTAATATAGGATGAAAATAAGTGCATGAAATTTACCTTGAAATATTTTGTTAAGATTTACCTTTGAGACCTCAACTACCTCCAAATTCATTTTTTCATGAACAAACTTCATGACAAATATTAAAAATAATATTTGTTTTAACATAATAATAATATCATTATAGTTAAACCATTTAATTGGTCAAATCTAGCCATTTCTTGGGTCAATTATAGTTGTTTGTCCATTCTAACCCAATATAGTCGTTTTTCAATCAAACCTAGCCATTGGATGATCTGCTCTCCCTATTTAATTTGCAGCCAGGATCTGATTCTTCAACTTGTCCTGACGATGAACCACACTTGTTGGTTCCAAATGCATGAAAAAATGTATTATCATGTGATTTATGCTGAAATATGTTTTATCATAAACTTGATATGGATCACAGAAGCCTCAATTCAACAAAAGAAACTTCATTATATGATTTAGATATAATAGAAGAAAGAAGTTGCAAATCTATCAAATTTCATATGGCTATTACTAGGAAATTTATTTAATCTAAACTAGAGCAGGCATTAATCCAGAAAGTAATTGTTCACATTGAAGGAACCGAGAATAAAAAATCATCAAAAATAAGAATGAAAACAATGAAAATATGCCGAAATTTACTTGGATTTGTATTGAAACTACGATTATTCTCTTTTACTTCTCCTAATTTCAATCATATTTTTTGTATTTGAAGGCGAGATGAAAGAATTCTCATTTTACGTCAGCCCAAAAATGTTCTTAAAATCTTGTGGAATTAACCCAAAGTCCGAACCTATTCAACAATTTATATATATGGAGTGGACTTGGACCTTTCCATAGTGGGCATTAGAATTTAGTATATATATAATCAAATCAAAAGAGAATCCCAAATCGAATCTAAATTAACATCGAATCATATTACTTATGCAACAATATTGATGGACATGATAATTTGAATGCGTAATATTGCTTGCATATTTGTGGGCCACATACTGATAGTCGTTCTATAGAGGTGGGATTGTTTCATCAAATAAAGTGTTCTTTATATTCTTTCAAATTGTGTAAGTGGTGGTCTTGTGGGATAATTGTTTTAGGCTCCTGCCTTGATTGGTCCTCCCCAACATCTCTTTCAAATTCTCACAAATTTGGGAACATAGAAAATCTCTAAAATATAAATTTTCTTGGAGTGTTTTCATTCCTTGATTTTCTATATTGGAAGATTGAAGCCATTTGTCCCATAGCATTTGGGTCCAACTACATCCACAAAAAACTATATCAACTAGATTGAGTGATCCTCAAGAAAGGCTTGGTAAAGCCTTCAAATTTTTCAAGGTATAAAGATTCATTATGGACACTTTCTCCAATGTGCAACTCCCTCAATAAATAAATAAATAATCTTTGAGGTAGTTACAACTCCTCAAGACTTGTGCAAGGAATGTGTCAAGGATGATAAATTAATTAATCTCCCACCAACTTCACATGAGTAAATCCCAAGCAACCAATTCCATGGATGATGTGCAAGATCAAGTAGTCAAATCCCAAAATAGTAAGAGGGAAACCTCAAACAAAAAAAATCTAGGGAGAAAAGGGTGAAATATAGGTTTCACAATGCAAAAACTCCTTGGAGTAAATTAGTATACACCTTCAATAATAGTAATAAGTGGCTCCATAAGTTTTTCCTACAAGGATATGCTCCAAATTTAATAAGATGATTAAGTAATGTGCCACCTTCCCTTTGCAAGTGTGAAAATTAACCCAATGAAGTAGGGTGTCGAAGCTATTAATCTTAATTTGGATAAATTAAATTCATTTAACCATTGAACGATTAAATCAACCTCAAGATGCATTTACAAAGGTTAACTGTCAAATATGGCAATAACTCCCTTCCAAGGACCAATTAGTCACCAACAAATTAAATCACTATGAGCAGGTGTTCGAAAGAGGGGTGCACTTTAATAAATTGTTGTACCATCATACCATGTAAATAAAAAATGTTCTTCCTAGAAAAACCATCATGATAACAAAAAAACATAACACCCAACTTAAGATGCACCAATACCAAGGGATGATTACATCGAAATTAGACTGCAATTTTTGAAAGTTGATCTTTGATCCCGAAGCTTCACAAAATATGTCAAGGGAAATATTCTATAAATTTTCTTATGCTCAAAATTGTATCATGTTGATGGTACTGGAACTGCCAACATGTCATGGGATCTCCCCCTAAGACGTCCCAAATAGACCTCAGACCATTTGGAGTAGGAGTCCCAGTAGTGGGTAGTGCGGTATCACCTTGACTGTGGTTTCACGCAGAGGTAAGTAAGATGTCCTTATTGGAAGCAAGGGTGTGACCTTACATCAAGTCAAAGAAAGTGGATTAAAGATTCTAACACAAGGAATGATAGAAGAGTGTGCCCCTTATAAGCCTGTCATAGCATGCATCTTGAAAGGGAACATACGAGGTGAAAAACATCATGAGATGGAAAGAAGGATAGCCAACAATCCAAAGTGATGGATTATACCAAAAAAATGCTTCGATAATATTCATAAAAACACATACGGAATAATCCAAAGTCCATACATACATGCGTAAATTACAACTACATACATCATTAGAGTAACCAAGATAACCAAACTACAACAAAAATATATGCATAAAACATGTTGCGTTTGTTATATTAAAAGAATGAAAGATCCAATCATACATACAACCATGACAACCACTAGCCTTGATAGCAGAACATTACAGTAACTATCGCCTGCTCCTCTAAAGAGATGTACTATCTCTGCACCGTGGAGAAGCCAAGGCTCTTTACAATACACTTCAAGCTTTTTGTAAGTTATACCTATCAGAAACTTTGCTCCCAAAATCCTCTACAATGAGTTATGAGGTTCTATAAATAGCAAAGGGTGGGGTGACCCTTGACATTCTCCTTTGTGACTCTTCAACTACCCTCATGAATCTTCAACTTACACATGACTATTTACCTTCTACTATTGACACTTGGTATTTCACTTTACAACATGTTTACAATCAATCTACACATGTACCCATGTGAGAAAAAGATGGCCTTGAGTAAGCCGTGCAAGACATCACTGAGACTCAGACAGTTATGGGAAGACTAACTCTTCAACATCCTCTTGATGATCGATGGTGGCGAACTGATTCCAAGCATGATAGTTTGTTATGGTGTCCACGTACTCTGTGGTGACATCCTTTTGAAAGAGAAATATTTCCTCCATTGCATTCGGGTACACTGGTTTGGCACCTCTATCCAACTCATTGGATAGCATGTGCATCATGGTATTGAGTGCATCTGGACCAGTGACATACTGGTGCATAGTGTCTGCACTGGTGGCTATGTGCATCAACTGATTGAAGTACATGTCCAACTCGAGTCGGACTTGTTTCTTTTCTTTCTCCTTGGTGAGTGTGCTAATGGATGGGATCACATGTGTCCACACAAAGACATATTTGCTCCTAAACACTTGTACATGTGAAGCATGTAAGCCAGTGATGAGCCATGGGAGTTCCTGATAGTTTCGGATCTAACTTCGGATGCATGCCTTCAACTCCACTACCTCTGGCTTCATTATATTTGGAAAGTGCAATGTGGCTCCCTTGTACCTTATTGTCCATATCTACATGTGATCGACAAAAGTGTGTACGCATGACAAGATGCGATCTCTCCTAGCACAACAATCCTAACAATAATTAAGATGGCCAATTGACTTATGGATGGATCTTGAGATACAATACTTCATCAAGTATTTCTTTGTTCAACTCTGCTCTGGAGGATGTTGTAGCTTTCTCTTCTCCTTGCTTGATCACTTGTGTCTCCTTAGCCATGCATTGGTTCTCAGTTGTCAAGAATTTAACACTTGAGCTAGAGGCTTTGGTATATGCCTTTGTAGCATCATCCAATGTAGTTAGATGTATGCGCAGATTAGACAAGATCAATCATTCTTGAAACTACGTAGGAGATACATAGACATCCTGAGTGGGAACTCTACATGACTGCATAACTCTTTGTTGTGACTTATCGAAATCTATGTTGTGTACATCTTCTTCCAAATTGTCCTCAAGGATTTCAGTGTCTCCTTGATTGCCTAGGACTTACTCTACTTCCAATTATGGTGAATTCATTGGAGTGACCTCTTGGTCCTTAGGCATGAGGTCTATATCCTAATCTAGCCTAGGCTGAACCACATCCGTTTAATATCCTGAGAAAATTCCTGCTCCTTCGACTCCTCACCCTATTTCCTATCTCCCAAATGTTCAGATGAATCAATAACCTGTGTGGTTACAATTTCATTAATGCGTGCATTTTTCACCTCATGTTGTATTCCTGCTGAGCTTCCTTCTCCCTTCTGAAGAAGTCTGCCTCTTCCCTGAGTTGTTGCTTCAACTCCTACAAATCCTTTTCTTCCTCCTCCAACTTGTGCTTCTCCCTCTGTATTTGTGTAATCCTTCTATCGTCTTGTCGCCTCTTTGACTTAACCTCCAAATATGCTCTCAACACAAGTGGATCTACTTTGAACTTGTAGCTTTGCTCCAGCTCTACATAGTCGGTAACCTTTCTATTTCCTTTATCAAGTGCAGGTCAATTGTCGTCTGCAACTACGGATGTTGTTGTTGTCTGAGATGTTTCGGCCTTCTGCACTACTAACCACTCTACAGACATCCTCACTATTTCATTGAGCCTTGATAAGTTATAGTAGTGTCTCCATGGGGCTTCCTTAGGTCAATGGCATGCCTCATGGATCCAAGGATGATACACTGTTGTACAGTGGTCTTTAGCTAAGTGAAGTTGGTCATATGGATTTCATCACCAACTAGTGTTTTTGGTCCGGAAGCTACTGTTTGTGTTTGGTTTGACGCCTTAGATTTTTAAGCGTGTGTTTCAAAATTGATTGGTTCTTTAGTGACCTTAGGTGTTTTTCTTGAGATTTTAATTTGATTTCGTGTGTAGTAGTTAAAAATCTTTAGCTGTGGCTGAACCACCGAGACGCTCCCGTAGACTTCGGGGCGAGTCTCCTGAAGTTATTTCCGTGGCCGATCTATTGAGGCAAGCCCGTAGATTAAGCGGTGAACCTCCTGAAGAAATTCGACCTCGTCTCGAAGGATTAAAACTTCTTGTTTCTCCTGGTGGCTCTAGATTGCTTTCACCTGAAGAAGGATACGATCCTGAAGCAGTTGAGGTTTCTGAACTTACTGGTAGTGTTGCATCTGCCAGTGATATAGGTGAAGAGCCTCAAATATCCGAACCTGTTACTCCATCTTCTAGTATTCCCGGTTCACCTAAGGTAGAAAGAGTCATTACCGAAGATCTCCCCTCTGGTTTAATTTCTATTGAAGAAATTTCCCCAGAAGCGGATCGCGCTTCTTATCTTGAAGACAATATACCTTCTCTCGATCTCAGCGAGCGTGAATCTATTTTTTACAGTCCCCCTCAAGCTACCACTTGGTATCTTTCGTTGACCAACTTTTTGGACAACTCAGTCGGTTTTTCTCCACCTCGTTTTCCTTTTTCACCTAGAGTCTTTACTCCTCCTGCATATATGTCAAGTCCGTCATCTCCAGACGCCTATTTATACGGCAGTCCGTCTGTTCCCGTTGGGTATCAGTCTATTTCTAGTACTTTTTCAGGAGCATCTCCTCGTCCCTACGAACATAAATTATTAGTTGGCAGTAGTGGCAGTAGTCAGTTGAGTGCTGAAGAATTTCTCATGATGTCGGGTCAACCTCAAGGCAGTCAGTTACCGCCTCAGGGGCAGCCTCAAGGTACTTCTTATCCGCCTGGGGGGCAACCTGAGGGTACTTCATATTTTCTTGGGGGGCAACCCCAAGGTGCTCAGTTTGTGTCTGGGGGGCAACCTCAAGGACAGTATGTCCGTACGGGACAATACCTTCCTCAAGGTCAACCCCAGGCCCAATATGTGCCCCAGGGTCAACCCCAGTATTCCTATGTACCCCAAGGTCAACCTTCTTATCAATATCAACCCCAGGGGCAATATTCATATGTACCTCAAGGGCAGCAACCCCAGTATCAGTATGTGCCTCAAGGCCAATATGTGCCTCAAGGCCAGTATCAACCGCCTTCAGGTCAACCCTACTATCAATCTTATCCTCAACCTGGTTATGGACCTCCTTATCCGCAAGGTCAATACCCTGGAATGAATTTGGTGTGGGATCCTTCACAGAATCCACAGATGTTGCAACCGAACATGCAGTCGTCTTCCCAGCCTGGACAGGCCGCTGGTCCATCCCAGCAACCCGTCCAGTCTACGGCATCTTCTGCATCTTCTGTAGTCTCTCAGACTGGGCCTAGTACTCCTAGTACTCCGCCTCGAATGTCTGCTACGACTACTTCAACATCTCCATTATCCACCCCAACTTCCTCCGGAGTATCGGCAGTTCCGATTTCTACTATTCCTGTATCTCTCCCTCAGATCTCTGTGCCTCAGTCTGGCCCTACGGTCCAGTCTTCGACCCAGATGCCTGTTGGAAGTATGGTGGTCACATCTCAACCTCAATTTATTCAACCTCCGTATCAGGGACAGTACCAACCTCAGTATGGTCTTGACGCTCAACAACCAACTTACCAGTATCAACCGTATCCTGGGTACACTTATCAACAACCCCAGCAATCCCAGTATGGTCCGGTTAATCCTGGTTTTCCAGGAGGATATAATATTCCTAATGCAAATCCTATTCCAGGTTATCCTAGATATCCTCCTCCTGGGGCTAGTTTAGTGACCCCAAGTTTTCGAGATCCTAATCGGCAATTGCCTTTTATCGCAACTTTAGATTTACTAGAATTGACGCGTCTTACAAATGATCCAATAAGTTATTATCCGTATTGGCCGTCAATGCCTAGTAAGTTGCCCAGCGACATCCCTAAGTTCGAAGGTAAGCCTGGAGAGGACCCTTCCAATCATGTGATGACTTACCATCTCTGGTGTGCATCCAATTCAATCTCGGATGATTCGATCCGTTTACGTCTTTTTCAACGCACGCTCATTGGTCTCGCGGCCAAGTGGTACATTGAGTTGCCACGGGCCTCTTTTTACAACTTTAGTCAGTTAGCCACGTCTTTCTTAACTCATTTTCAGTTGTCGGCCAGATATGATAACGGCACGGAATTGTTAACTTCATTAAAACAATCGACATCCACCTATATTTCAGATCATATTCATGAATGGAGACGTCGACGAAGATTAGTGAAGGTCTTTATTCCGGACCAAATCTTAGCTGAATGGTTTGTCAAATCATTGTTACCGAAGATTACTGAAGATGTAGCTAAGGCTGGTGTAGTTACTGAAGAGCAAGTAAATGCTCAGGCTCAGTACCTTGACTTAGTTTATACTCAGTCGGGTACTTTACACGAGAAGATCCCAGATCTTCCT